>JAOSLQ010054503.1:4957-25343 GCA_025629905.1 Lorius lory
TCTTCATGGGTTTGAAACATCACAGACCTCATTCACTGCAATTGAATTGATGATTCCTGCTTTTTTTTTGCTAGTAAATAGCCTTTACATAGTTAAAATTATGCAGGTAAACTGGTCACAAAGGCAGAAGCCCCCAAGATACCTAATTCACCCAAGTCTGTAAAAATAGATGACTGAATATAATAAAGAAATACAACTGAGAGAGAGGTCAAAATACAAGCTTAATCCTTACTAAACAACAAAGATGCCATCCAGGAGTTTAACATAAGACATGATGTTAAGGTTCTGTTGTGTTCTGTTGTTCATGAATATACCTGTTTTGCTGCTATTGCTGTGGTCTCAACATTGTAATAAAAAAACACACTTATGTTGCTAAATAAAAAATATTTCCACTGTAATTGTTTCGAGAGCAGTTACTCTTCAAATAAGTGGTTCCATCATATGATCCCATGTTATGCAATGATTTTGGATATTACACTGTTCTTTAACCAGAGTTGACTGTGAACAGAGTTGTGTGGCTCAGCCTCATTTGGAGACTCATGATAATCTATTTGGAAAAGATTTCTCAGTAAACCAGTCTGTTGGAGGTTACCAGAACAGGAACTGCACCTTTCTCTGCCACATCTGATTTAAAGGTATTTATGCACTATTTTCTCATGTCTTTCATAGAGCACTTCCATCCCATGTTGTATCTCCATGCTTTTTGGACCAGCAATAACAAGAACAATATTTAAGGAAATAGTTTCTGCTATAGTCATCCTTCATGAAAATCCTGTTTGTGGGAAATTTTGTGTTGGAATATCAAAGGGTGATAAAGGGCTGGAAGAACCATGTGTTTTTGAAAGAGAGGAAAAGCTCAGAATATGAGCAAAGTAGAGGGAGAATCATGGTTCAAACCAGCTTGAAGTGACAGGCATATGTTGCTGTGGGACACTCCCAAGTCTGCAAAAGAGACGGGCCTTGGGACCTGGTCACTCAAGGTTAAACACTCCATATGTCCTTCTATCTGGCTTTCTGTCAGATATGAATACTGAAATACCATACCTTTGCCACTCAGTGGAATATGAGACGGAAAGCTCTGAAGCCTACTACAAGCTCAGCTGTGTAAGTGCACATTAAGGATCCCAGGATACTCTTCAGAAAGAAAACTTGTTAACCCCACTGTTCTGACCAATGTTTTCTATATCAGTAAAACAGTCCCTGGTGCCAGGACTTTGTATGTGCTATCGCAAACTGAATAACAAGTAGGATTTGCAAATCCTGTAGGGGATGGTTTGTGAAGGGTCTTTCATGTACTGAATCCAAAGATGTAGCTGTCAAGATCGGGAGTTCATTTTTTTTTTTTTTAAAGGTATGTTCTGTTAGAAGAATTGGAGGGATACAAGAGAGGAGAATGAAAGGGCTGAGAAAAACCAAGAAATACAGCAGCATATGTGACAACCTCTCTTTCCCTGCAGCAATATTCATCACCTTGTAGGCATAACTTCAATATATAGAGGTATATCTTCCTACCTCCGTTCAATCCAGTTTGATATCACCTCGCTTCTGTTGTCTAAAATACTCCAACCAGAAATAAAGAACAGCAAAATGGACTGCTCTTTTTGGCATGATAATTTAAAGCTTTTGTTATTTAAGCCTCTACACAACTTTTTACTTTCTCATTTTGAATTTGCATCAATCATATTTGTCAAATATGATTGAACTATTTTTTCATTAATCCCTTGCTATGTTTTGTGAAAGGTCACACTCTCAAACACCTATCAGCACCAAATACCTTGGCAGCAATTTTGCCATAGGAAGGGAAGTATAGGTGCCATTTATGCCTTCAGTTTCTGAAACAAAGTCCTACTCTCAGCTCATGTATTGCATGGATGAAGGTTATATCTGTTTAAATGTTAAAGAATCACTACTAACTGGGCACTTCAGGTGCCAGGGTCATCTTTTTCTGTGGTTTCTGTATAATCAATGGAGACACATTGACTCCAACTATGACTCGCGGAAACAGCCTGCCTATCTACCCTAGGGATGCAGGGATTTACAGAGGTTATCTGCCCCTACTCTAAAATCCTGTATTAGGGGATATAAGTAATTCACATTCTATTGATAAACTGGTACTAATTCTAAAGATAGTAAATAGATTCAAATAAGTAAAGGAAGTTTATTAACATTGATTTTACTGGTGGGTCTTGCCTTACATCCACAGATCATGAAATGAATGAACCACAGAATGTAAAGAGATGTCTGTATTTGGGAAATATGGCATTCTCCCTACACAAAGAAGCTTATGATAAGGAAAAAATAGCTATTGTGATTTTTATGGTTTTTTTTTTTTTTTATTTTTTTCACAATATGATTGTTCTATAAAAGATCATGCATCTGTAAAAGCAAGTAAACTTTGAATTCTGTGCATTTAGGTCTGGACACAGGGGAGAGAAGTGGATATGAACTTTTCGTCTGCAAATTTAACCTAGCTATAAAACATGTTAGAATTTGGCCAGTATCAATATTACCAGTAAGCTCTAATTCCAAAAAGTGCTGTAGCCACAAAACCACGAACAACTTTTCTGGCAGCTAATTCTGCTTTTGAACTGAACATGACCTACTAAGAGGCCAAGGACTTTTCAACAAACTACGCAGAATAGTTTCTTGTTAAAATTTGCTACAGAATTTCCACCATCGGGAAGTCCTACTTGTGAGATGTAGAAATAATTCTACTGTCCATTTTACTCCCGTACAATAACATTCTGGAGCTAAAGTGGTAGTTGTTTAAAGATTAAATAATTACACTGATTTATGCACAAAAAAAAAAAAATGCTGAGGATAATGCGTTCTGTCTGCACCAGCCAGTGGCACACATCACAGTATACAGTATCCTGCCACATTCTAGTGTTTTATATAGATGTCAACCCCGCTATTTATTTTCAATTTAAAATGCATTAATATTAGCTCTATCACGCTGACAAATCTTATAATGAAGGCAGCTGATCTTTTATTTTTTTTTTTCCTGAAGGACAGGAAAAGACAAGCATGAATTTCAAGGCAATGATGAACATGTCTCATTATTTTATTGAGAAATTGATTCATACATCTTGTTCTTATTCATGGCAAAATAGTCTATAAGCAAAGACATGAAGACGGAGTTATGGGAAATAATCATGCAAGAGAAATTGCTAAGAAATGTTAAAGAAAAGCCAGGAAAACTGTTTTTATTTCTGTATACTTTGATACCTATGCATAGTTACTTTACATTATGATTAATTGCTTTATCTGTATTCATCAACTGCTTGCTAATTTGAAATTGTTTTACAGTTCTAGAAGGTTCTACAGATATTATTATTTAATTGCTTGGTTTTAAGATTCTTTTTTTTTATAATGATTTTTCTTCCTTAGATACTGACCCTAACTATTCTATGATTCTATGATAAAAGAAGGACTGAATTCATATAAGTTAATTTCTGAAAAAGAGTATGAGGTGATGGAGAGCAAATTTAAGTAAATTCACTAGTCTTTTGTAACTTACAAACAGGCTGATTTTTAACAAAAGAGATTCTTACGTGATCAAAGGATTTGATTAATGTTACACCAGTATAATTTCTGATTTCAAATAAAGCATGAAATTTTGTGAATTTTGTAAGGAATTGTAAAATACAGTAGCTGTTGCAAGGTGTACTAGACTTATATGGTCTTTTGCTAAAGTTGTTACTCATCTGTTTCTGTAGAAAAGATAAAGGAAAATTTTCAAGGTGGAAAAGTTTCTAAAGAGCAGAGATAGCAGCAGCAGCAAAAGACAAGCAAGGATAAAGAGTTTGTTACTAACAATCATAGGTCATATCATGCTATTATTTTAAAGTATAATTCCATCAAAGAAATTAATGATAACTGTTTCAGGTTATTAATTTACAGCACAGTACAGCTCAGTATAGAGACTTTATACCTTAAAGTTCACAGTTCTCAGAGGCACTGTCAATACTGGGTAAGTCTCACTACGCTCAGGGAGACATGAGAAATGTTTGACAAATATGTAAACAGTAGTAAAGAGTAAAAGGTCAACAAATGTGAATATGGGAGCCTAATATTAATCCATTAAAGTAATACATATACATACAAAAAAGGAACTGAGCTGCTCCACATCTGCTCACAAAAGCTTTTCCATAAAAAAGCATATATGTGATAAGAAAAGATTTTAAAGTAGAATCTTTTTCTGCTGTATTCTAATTAAAGATGAAATTGCTGAGGGCATGAAATGTTATTAATTAAAATGAGCAGAAGCTGATTGAAAGCAAATTTAGAGAAATTCACTAGATCCTTTTGGAACTTAGATCAATAATGTATGTTAAGTTAATGCTTAATGATAAATTATTCTTGTGGTAAAATATGGGTTTGCTTTAAATAAGGAATGAGGCATGCCAGGAAATAAACCAGCATTGAGGACTGCATTGTATTCTGGCCATTATCAATCATGGGATTGCAACACATGTCTAGGTGCTGATTAATATCTTTCCACTGAAGAGGCCTAAAAGGGATGATTCCCATGATTCTAGAGGAGCTTTTATGATCTTACAAGAAATACGCAGTGTCATTACGCAATATATTCAAATAATTTTTCTGAGTATGCAAAGAGACATTTATGTAAATGCTTTCAGAAGATTTATGCAGTTATTAAGTGGTTTTCTTTGTCCCTTGTGCTGTCTCCATTCTGAAGGTCATGTTCACTTTTTCTCCTAAAGTGGCCTGTATTTTGGCTTATCTCAGCCCTAAAGGATCAGTGATAAAGCTGAGAGTTAAATCTTCTTTTGTAGTATATCTTTGAAGTAATGGAACAGGAACTGGGGAAACAAATTGATGTTAATATTTGTCGTATATGCCATCTATACCAATTTTTTTTCACACTGGTTTCTTAATTTGACCACAATGGATTACTTTCAACTCCCAGTACTGTTAGGAACTTCAAAACGTTTACTTTTTAAATATATTATTATTTCTCTGCAGAGTCCTGTTTGCACTGCAGCCTCTTTTTTCTTTCAGCTGCATTTCCTGTGCAAGTGCATTTTGTACCTGGACATGACCTCTGGTCAGTCAAAGTTTTATATATTCTGTATTTATTATCTGTGCTTTCAAGTAAAACTGTACTACACCCATAGTTTCAGAGTTAAAAAAATAAAATAAAATATATAAACACTACAAAAATATCGGGAAGCATAGGATGAGCTGTTCAGGGATCTCACTATTCACCTAGGTTCAGCAGCTATTTATATCTAAATGGGGTAATGCAATAAAAGTTAAGACTAGTCACATCAGCCCAAGCAGCAGGACCCTGGAAGTGTTCCTGCATGTCTGGCTTCTGGTAAGAGGAAGAAACTAGGGGAAGAAAAGTTTTGTATCTCCCTGCCCATCTGAGGATGACAGCCTTGCAGGTTTGTCCAGTCTCACCCTAGCCATGGATGCTATCAGAGGGCTGCAAACCCTACTGTTATTTAATGGCACTGCTCCACTTAACCCCCTTCCTACTCCCCACCAGAGATAAATTGCATGCCCCCAGGCAGCCCAGATCACTAACAGCCTCAGTTTGGTAATGTGGCAGTTT
Organism: Lorius lory; assembly: GCA_025629905.1. Classification (NCBI taxonomy): domain Eukaryota; kingdom Metazoa; phylum Chordata; class Aves; order Psittaciformes; family Psittaculidae; genus Lorius; species Lorius lory. Next base: position 10,542 of record JAOSLQ010054503.1, read on the forward strand.
TCACTGAGTTGTATATCCCCAAACCCTGTTTGACCTATCTTCTGATCAAACTGAAGGGTGATGAAGCAACAAATGCAACAGGGCACCTGAGGATCCCCTTGCAGGTGGCACATGGTCATACTCTGGCAGCTGCAGGCCTCTGGCTTTTCCTCTGCAAGCTTTACCATTTCACAGGAGGAGCAGGCCACCCATTTCTGTCAGAAATAGCTCTGTCCATTTTAAAGCAGGTGTCTCTATTCCTGTCAGCTTCACTGAGATTTATGCTCTGTGATCTGCATGACCAGCAGTGCTTCTTTCATCACTGTTTCACAAGGACCCGATTTGTAAACCATGTTTTCCACTGATTAAAGAGGAAGCTTGTTGAAATAGTAGGATATTTCAGTGTAACACAGCACAAGTCCTAAATCACTCAGTATTCATGTGTAAAGTAACTCTACTGTCACAATGGGAAAGTAAGTTTCTTGCATACGCTTAGACTCACTAGATTTCCTGAATGTCAATCATCCGGGCACAGACAGATTGCTTAAAGAAATCTTATAATATCTGAAGAGAAGCTACTTGTTATTTATGCCATAAAGTGCTTTTGCAGCTCCAAGGAACTGAAATGAGACCTGTTTGTTTCACTGCAGGGTACAGCAACATGCATGAGAAATCAGGGAAGAGAAACTTAAAAGGAAATACTGAGATGCTCTCTTTTTAAGCACTCTAATCTCTTAGTAAGAGTTGGTAGGTGCTAACATTTTGCACTGATTTCTTTCTCCTTTTTCAGTTATCTCAGTTCTGTGGAGGTAGATTCATTTTCTGGGTTCAGTAAGTATTCCTTCATCTGCCTTGAAGTGGAACTGGGGGCCCTTTGATAGATAGATTAAAAGGTTATCAAATTTCACTGTTGCTTCTACAAGTATTTTGTTTTCTCTGATGAAATGCTCTTTTGTTGCTTTCTAGAGCAGTAACCTCCATGGATCACAATAAATGTCCCTACTCCTCCCACAGCAAAACCAAATCAGGATGAGAAGGAAAGAAAGCCTTTGCCTTAGTTCTTCAGTAAAGACATTGAAAGCAGTGCTAAACAACAGGACTCTTATAGTGTGCTGCTTTCAACAGGTCCCCAGTGAAAATTACAATGCCAAATTAGCCCCTTACTAATGCCATTAACAGAGATTCACCTCATATAATTTCCTCCTGTCATTAATAAGAGCAGTTTACATATTGAAGTGTGAAGGAATACAAAGTCACAGGAAGCTCCAGTGCCTTTAGCATACACTCACACAACCATGTCTGAGACAAGCACGAGGTAAGTGGAAAGATGTGATAAAATTAAGTCTCTAACTTGACCTTTAACAGGTTTTAGGTGATTTAATCACTGGATACAAAAAATAAGTGATCTCATTAGAGCACCCCTAAAGCAAAAACTTCCAGAAAAAGATAGCTTTTGAGGTAGGGATTACTGAGGGGGATGCAGAGGCTGCAGCATGCCATGCCTGAAAAACCATGAGCTCCATGAAGTGCAGTGGGAAATGAATGGTGCTGCTGCTGCATCCACCTCCTTACACGGCACGATGCTTTGAAGCACACAACTGGGGATATGATTTTGCCATGGCATGAATTTTTCCCGGGAGATACCACTCAGGCGCACACTGCAGCCTCTGGGAGAGAACAGGGACATTAGTCCTCTAAGCAATAACCCCTAGGAGACAACATGTGCCATTCGTGAATGCATTCTGTGCTGTGTTGCTCTTGTTGGTCTGAGACAGACATGACTGGCAGTTCTTCTTTACATACTGCTCTGCTTTTTCCTAGCATACCTCCTTCAGATGCACTAAAAAAACACTTGGCCAAATAACAGGCACAGACATTATGCACATGCAAATATACTGACTTCAGAGGGGTTCAAGTTCAGCATGTACCTGAGGGCCTTTCTAAATCAAGGCTGAAGCATGTTCTGTGAATAGGAATAGTGTTTCACACAACTTTCCTTGTGCTTTGCATAAAATAGACCTATTCCCTATAGTTTTGAAGATTTTTTTTTTCTTCATTCATTCATAGTTTGAGAAGACTGTTAAGCAAAAGAGCAAGCTTGATGACAATATAAATGCCAATATTTCTAATAAAAAGATCAAGACCAAGGGACACCAACTGGCTCACATCCATGCTGCGCAGAGATTATTTAACCCTGGTGGTATATTTAAGTTTTTGCAGCAGTTCAAAGACAGAGATAACCGACCAGTAAGGAGTGTGAATATTAGGACCCACAGATTTCTCTCTTGTCCTTTTTTTTTTTTCCTTCTCTGGCTTTCTTTTATAGGTATCAAATATTCTTCAGATTTCTTATGACCTTAAGAAACATCTGTGACCCTTGTAATCCCCAGTGTAGATTCAGCTGCAAAATAAAACACAGTAGTCTTTGGCTTCTGCAGTAATTACTGAGTTAAGATATGAGATACTCAGAGAAACAACAAAAAAATAAAGGATATCTTCATATAATGTTGCAGAAGCTCAGGACAATACAAACGTCACAGCACTTGTAAGCAATGAAAGCAAGCATTCTAAATATATGTATGTATTCAGAAAAGTACTTCAGCAAACAGCCATTAAAAAATACAATAGGAAAACAACAAAAGTGTTACAAATTCAGGGACGTTTGTGGGACAGTCACTTCTTCAGGTCAGGAATGCAATTAAAGCCTATTACCATGTCAGCAAAGAATTTGCACAAGTACTTTTTAGAGCATCATTTTTTTTTACAATGTGAAGGAAAAGCCATTTAAGATCATGAACTAAAAAAATAAATATCCAAATTCTACAAGGACAAGGACAATGACAATAGGACACACCGTTCTTGTAGTGAATCTTAAGCTAAAATGTTTCTCTGACAATAAAATAGCGATTTCTTGCTATTCTGCAACTTTTGCTATTTTCTATTTTTGCAAAAGCATCTATTTTTTTTCATATTAATTTTAAGTAAATAATATACAATGACCAAAGTCTACTTAACCAATGACCTGCTTGTGGGGATTTAAGAGTTAAGGTAGATCTTCCCTCCTCTGTACTTGCATACATGATGACATCTTATGTCACACAGGCTTAAGGAAGCCTGAATGGAAAATTGGTACTCTAAAAATGTTTAGTCATGGAAACTGCTGATATTTTTTCTTCTGAAATAGCCTACAACTTTGATAAAGAAAAAGTACAGGAAAAGTGTGAATAGTTTTGGAACTAAAATATAAGTATAGAACTATAATATAAGATAGAATTTGAGTATCTCTATTATGGTTTTGTGGAAGGGGAAAATAATAATGGGAAAACACAAGCACTCTCTCACTATGACTGATACCTAAATAAATTTTAAATGGAAAAATATTACACTTTCTAGAGTTTTGTGAAATCTAACAATTTTTGTAATCCTAGCAGAGCAATGTTCTCTTTTCAAATATATGCTTTAAGGAAGTTCTGTTGAACGCTCCATGGAGAGGAGGAGAACCATGTGGAAATTACTTTCTAACTATTTCAACTGTTTCTGTGCACCCTGGGAACACCCACTGATTTTCATTAATGTAAAACATCAGAAAGTATGGATTTGCTTGTCAGTTGAAGTAGTAGAACAATAAATCAACTAAGGCTCTATTAGTATAATTTATCTAGACATCTTAAGAAGAAAAGCCTTCTTAATGTGCTATGAATTTGGGACTTAAGTGAAACTAGAGTTCAGAGCAGGAAAGATATTATGGAATTGGAATACTAATGTATCCAAAAGCACTGATGTTTCCAAAAGATGCTACACTGATGTTGTGGTCTGGCACAAGATAACCCAGATCCACACTCTTGCTGAATAATGAAGCATCCAAGTCACAGACAATTTACCCTACGCTGGGGCTCCTAAGAAGCAGTGAGAAAATAACCTGTTCACATATTTTCTGCTTAAGTTTTTTCTTTGCTTGTGTGTTAGTTTTTAGTGGTTTAGCACTGCCATAATCAGTAGGTTACTTCACGTAATTCTGAACAACTAGAATATTTGGATACTGGTCTTAAAATATTTTTTTTTTTTAAATTATATATATATATTCATAAGAATTTCATGTGATGTAGTACCTTTTATCATGCCATCATATACTGATATTCTTTTAATGTGTTTTCTTAGGTCATTATTTTCTGTTAAAATTTAAGGGTTAATGTATCTCTGCTCATCTTGGTGTGAGACTAGTTAACTAAAATTGATAGTAAAAAGGAATAGCAAATTCGCAGTACAGGGTGTATTAAATTAATTTGCTGAAACCTTAAATAGGCTATAATGTCAATAGGTCAATAGGCAAATGCTCAGAATCAGGTGAGAATCAGTTTATTTATTTTCATATGTGATGTGTAAGAGAAGAAAAACAGAAAGCAGCCATGAAAGATTATTGTTCTTGAACTGATTATGGAATCCAAAGAAAGTAAACTACCCAGTAAAAAGACAACAGAAACAAAAGATTTTCACATTTGAGTCTACAAACTGGAAAAAGCATCTCTAGAATTTTCAGCTCACATAACTATCTTGAAACATTATCCCAGTGAAGTGTTACCCTAAATAAGTCAAATATAAGGAAAGTCCTCCAAATAAAATGAAAGCAAAAGATTTTAATGCTTTGAAACTTGAAAAATATAGCAACAGAAGCTCTGATCAGTATGTAGCATCATATAACAGAACAAAATCAAAGTAAATAATTTATTCCTTAAAAAAAAATCCAGGAGACACTGATATGATACTATAATAAAACCAAGAAAATAGAAATTAAATTTAAACAAGGAAAATATTAGCAAATAGATATTGATCAAAATTCTAGGACTAGGCAAAGAAATTATTTTCTATTTAGTAGGGAAAAAAGTAGCTTGGGTGAACACCAGCAAAAGTTTAATGACCAATGCTGCCAGACGGCATCCTAAACTAAAATTCCTCTGTCATTGTAAATACTGATATATAAAGAGGTCATGCTAAGCTTCTTGTTACAGCTAATGAAAAAAAAAAAGTATACTTGCAAAATATGAATCATCCTCTATTATGTAAGTATGAAAAAGGTAGTCCTTGAAAAAGGGAAGTCCTTGGCCTAGTATCTTTCCTGCATGAGTTCCTCTAATTCACAATTACTGTATCAGCCAATGTGCACAAGTACAAACTTGAAGTTCAGATGTGTAAGAGCAGACCTTCAGATTGGTCAAACACATCATTAGTCTTTTGCATTTGATGGATAAGATATAACAGGACCTACCGCAGCCAGAAATGCAGTCAATGAAAAGATTTTCCATTATGCTGAAGGTAAACAATGTGTTATTCTGACATTATTAATATTATATACATTTATTTACTTCTATGCACATGGTTCTTTAGCTGTCTGCAGAGTCTATGACAAAGGTGTTTCCAGTATAGCCATCTCCCTTCTAGTTCATGTGAGAACAAGTCTTTCAAATACCATTTCTTCAATTGAAGATTATATCTAAAAACACAGATTCAGAAACTTTTCTGGATTCAATATTCACCAAACACTGAAATTATGTCCTGACTCCATATTGCAGTAGGATTTGGACATGCTCAAGGAGAAATTTCTACTTTCTCTTCTAAGACATTCTGGCTTCCCCCTCAAAAAACCCTGTGCACTTGGAGTGTGTTACAGTGCGCTGTTACTGGTCCCTAATTTTTGCAGATGTCGCATTCCTCAAGAGATAAACCTGGAAAGCAATTTCTCTTTGTTCTTCTACTTCAAAAAGCAAGAAGTAGTTGCAAACACTAGTAGTATATTTTTTTTTCCTGGGATGCACTGTCTAAAAGGAAGCAATGTTTCCTGGAAGACAAATTTTCAACATAACAACTTCTCATAGCCATAACAAGGCGGACAATTTGGAATACATTATGATATAATATCTCTGCTGCTAAAATGAATGTTAATGTAAAGAGTACTAAAAAGAGATTCCTTAGCATCCCCAATGCTGTTGTGCTTCTGAATTACACGATTTTTACAGTCTTCTTCATTAGATTCTACATTTCTCAAAGTCAAACATATAATTTTATTATTTCCACAAACAAAACTTAAGATAGGTCACTGCATTACATAAATGAATGAAAATGACACATTAAAGCACTTAGCTATGTTCATACTTGTATGTATGAACTTAAAAATATCTGCAGTTATGCCTGTATATGTCTTACATGGTTTTGCTTCATGATTATGTTCAGCCACCATATGCTACTATTCAACTGTGGGAAAACATGTTCTCTATTAATTCTAAATTCAGAAAACTGATTCACTTTATGCTTTAAAATGAATTTATATGCTGCCTGAGGGGTAACCTTTATGTAATACAGGCCATCTTGTTCAGTTTGGCCAAGACTGAATAATTCTGCTTTGTTTTATAGCTTTATCCTAGAGGTAGCACAAAACCTTCTAGATCATAAAAGATTTTAATTATCAGCATGATAAACAGTATTATTGCTATAATTCTCTGCAAATAGATAAGGTCAGTGCCACAGAGTGAGTATATTAATACCATCATTATCAAACTTCTCATCTTAAGCAATCCCTAAAAATCTCCCTAAAATTTTGTACTCATAATTTATGATTTGATATGCCAAAAACCTCAATTATCACAGCAAAATCCAAAATTCAGGTTGCCAGTACAGACATCTGGCTTAGGACCCCCTTATGATTGGCAGAGACAGGTATACTGGGCAGAAGGACAGTTCAGATACTTCATGGGCTAAAAATCCTGCTTTGGATATTTTAAGCATTTCAGTTTGGTAGATAATCCTTCATAAGATTTTCTTCCATAATCCAAGACCAAAATTTAAATATGCTGTAAATACAGTGACATGATATTATTTAATAAAAGAAACTGAAGCACAAGATGAAATCTTACATCTGTCAAAACAAAATACTTCATAAAGTAGAAAATTTCAAAAGTTGTATTAGAAAGCCTTATCTGTAAGAATTTGTTTCCTCTTCAGAATTCTTCAGTCCAAGCCCAGAACTGGAATTTTCATTTTTACTTATGAAAATGTAGGAGATTTAAAAAATCATCTACTTGACACCTTAGGAAGAAATTATTTCTTAAAGTACAGTCTGCCAACAGAGCGCGGTACGTTCTCTTATGTGTGGTCTCCCGTATTTCTGCCACCTAAACCCAGCATTAAATAACTGCTGCTGCTGAGAAGTAGTTTCTGCTGATACCATCTGACATTCTATGGAGACATAAGTACAGTAGACTATCTCAAATGAAAACTATTACTAGCTTTACTTATTTTTAGCTTTAAATACTTCTGTTTGTTTGGTTTTGCTTGTTTGTTTATAACAGATTTAACTATACAGGCATTTTGAAGGGCTAGGAATGATCTATTTATGTGTTCTATAGGAATACAAAGAAGTTTTTAAAAAAGGCAATATTTCAAAGGAGTATGTTTTAAACATATAATTGGAAAAGGAAAAAAGAGAAACAAACATGATGCTCTTCAACTTCTGGTAAAAAGTTCCACATAGCATTGACTTTTACAAAAGGTAAAACAATTTTAAGGTTAAACTAAACCTAAAAGGCTGAAAGAGGGATTTACTGAGAAGGATGTTAGCAATCATTGATCCAGGAAGGTTCATTTGTTCTGCAATATCACAAGTCAACTCCCAGCAGAAATTTGCTGAAGCCATTAAAACCTGTCTCTGACTTGTGGTACTTTAATTCATTATTTTTATGTGTTAAAAGTTAAAAAAAACCCAAACAAACAGCAGATTTGCTTTCCATAAGCCACACTTTACGCTTGTAAAGGAGTCTAAATTGAATAGATGGTTCACTAGTTAAAAAGATTACACCATGCATACTTTTATTATTTATTTTTCCAATTTCTGTCCCAAACCCTCCACAAAATATACTTTGTTCCCATTCTTTGCTCTAATTTCTTGTCATTTGCTTACTTAACTTTTTTGTTTTTATTCTGTTATAACAGATGTTGGGGTTGTTTATGAGTAAAAATTTTCAAATATTGCAAAGCACTTTTCAACACTGTCGCATAAAAAATCGTGTTTCTGCAATTGAAAATTGTTTTAGATCAGGTTTTCTATCAGCTCAACGTATTTACAGGAAGCCACTGCCTTTTTCAGCACCATCTAGGAAAAGAAATGTTCTTTTATGTAAATTAAGCATGTTAGGCCATTTTGATCATTAGTGTGATCTCTGAAGCTGGTCTATTGAGATGCATAACCTTTCTCAGTATATCTTTATTCATTCTTCATCTGCTCATGCTTCAATCCTCATTCAAATACAATTAATTTATGACTGTACAATAAAAAAAAAAAAGCATGGGCTGCAGATCAGGTTATAAATTTTCCTGGGTTGTAAGGGCTAATAATGACAGGATACTAAATAAACTGTTACCTGCTTAATCCTTCCTTTCTGAAGCAGATAAGGTGTGCCCAAATTAAACATGTTTTCCCATATTGAAAATTCATTGCTAAAAAGCAAGAGGTGTTACCACCTGGTGGCATGGACCAGCAGAAATGTACCACCATACTGTAAATGAGGGAGCTATTATGGAAGGAATGAAATGTTTCCTGTGGTTGTTTCTGGTGTATTTCAGCTTTTTTGCCTTGGTCATTTGAACTCTCAGTGTGAATGATTAAATATAATGCCCGACTGTTAGGACTGATTAAATGCATTGCATGACTATTAGGCCAAAGCTAAAGACAATAATGAAAAATAAAATCAAAAGTGGGGAAGAGCTAGAAAGAAACAAGACAGAGATAAATAAGTACCTGGCTGTTGCAAGGTGCCAGACTTTATGATTTATATAATTCGAAAGTTATTCCTTACAGTATTTCTTATACCTCTTAAGATTACTGATATTTAACCTTCCTTAAGTCCCAGTTAATTCAATCAAGCAGAATTTCCTTTTTCTGGGTATCACCCCCTGCTTTCCATTCGGTTTTATATGAGGCTAAAGAGGTCACCTCCTTCAATGAAAGAACTGGTAAAAGAAACAGCCATTCAGAAAGATAAGAAAATGAAAGACCTATACTTCTATACAACTCTTATCTTACATGATTGAATCATGTCCTGCTGTCACATCCTATTATTATTTTAAATTTATACATGTGGTTTCATTTGTGCTTGCTTCCCAAAGGCAAACTTGGACTAGGAAAACCAAAGTTTACGGCAGGTCATGTAGTGGAGCTGAAGCTAAAATTTTAAGGCAGAAGAACCAAAAAAGCAGCAATTCTTAAAGGAATTTTCTTAGTCTTTTTTGATATGGATGTAAAACTAACGTACCAATTTAAGTTGGTGTTTTAAGGCAGATTTTTCAGTATAATAAAGATGCTGCAGAAAGTCCAAATAATTATTAAAAAAACAGCCTTTAATAATTAAAAGGAACCTCTCATAGGAGTCTTGTTTCATACAAGGACCTATGTTATTAGTCGAAAATTTAGTTAACTCTCTTCTCACCGTCCCCTGCTCCTCTACCAAATATTTCTTTGTTTTCTGAAATAAAGCTATTTGTCTGCTTGTCCTCCTCATTGAATAAAATACCAACACCTACAAGTAGTACTGAATGCAGTGACTGAAAATGGATGATAATGGATAATATCTTAGGAAAATGATTGAATTTTTTGTAAAAAATATTTTGCATTAACTGAAAACATTCACAGTTGGATAATTTCAATTAGTAAATAGTATCAGCTGGGAAAAAGTGGGGTTATTAAATTCAAAAGTCTCGTATGGATGTTTTATTGAAAAAGTGTTTTGATTTTCCCTTTCAAAGTGGTATTTTTATTTAGAATATTGAATACATTTACTATTGGATACAAATGTAAAGGAGAAATGAAATAAAAATTTAGCAACAATATTCTGCTTACACTTGGCCAAAATGTTTTCATTGATTCAGAATGAATTTTTCTCCAGTTTACAGGTTGTGTAGTTCTAAGTCAATATAGGTACATTAAAATTTAAAATGATTCATTATCTAATACCTAATTTGTTATAAACAATAGTTTAAAAAAAATAAAGTTCTAAAAGTAAGCATTATACATATATCCTACCACGTGAATTTAAAGCTTTCCAAAAAGTTTGCATATATATATGTTTTTGATCCCACCCTCTTTCTTGGGGACCACAACCAAACTGTGTCTCTCTAGATCAGCTCCTTCTGCCACAGCTTTCTTTCATGTTTAACTCTTTCCACCATAAAAGATAATTTAAAATATTATGGAGCTTTGCTGTTTGTTTTCAAACCTGGCAAGTTAAGTGCCACCCAACTGATAGGGACCCACAGATGTCTACAGAATCATTATTTTCTTAAACAAATCTTAATTTCTATTAAGTAGTTTTCTATCTATCTAAATTTTAAAGAAAGGCTTTTGAAATATTAACCTATGGTTCTTCTAAGTTGCATATAAGGTATCTATATATTAAGATATAACATTCTTATTCTGCAATGTCTATAAAGAAGTTTCCGATAATAGTTTTGTTTCATTTACTTGCAAAAAACTTGAATCTCTTTCCATGTAGAATTAGCATACTTGTTTAAAAAATGTACACTTCTAAGATGTTAAAATAAAAATTTAAAAGAAAACAAAAAGTATCTGATACCTGTGGGTTTTCATTCCCAGATTTCCCACCCCTCACCCCCAATTTTGAGGTAGTCAGATCAAAACAGCTGCTTTTTGCAAAAGTCTAGGCAGAATAGAAAATAACACATTGATTTGTATATACCATATCTACTTTGCATTAAATGACTTTTTTTTTTAACTTTTAAAACTTTAATGTCAAATATCTATGATTCCATTCCTCATCTTTAAATAATCTTACAATTTTGATGACCTATTCATTCCTACTAACATTATCTTTTTAAATTGACAGAGGCATACATAGGAGGCAGAATACATTAGAGGCAATGTGTGTGTGTATGTGTGCATACATATGCGTGTGAGAGTACTTTCATGCCATGCTTGTGTCTTTTATTCTTCCATTATATATACCCAAACCTGTGCTTTTTACAAAGACACTGAATAAACATGAAGAACTAATAATAAGAAGGATAGTGTAATAAGCACCTCTCTTTCAAAAACTTATTTCCTTTACAGCAAATAATTCTACAGCATGAAGTGTTCCATGTGTTCAGAAGAGGCCCAGGTTTTCATTGTGGGTTTTTTTCCTTCTGTGTCTGGGAATTAACACTTTTCTACAATTCATTGGATAATGCTATATATCTCAGAATATGAAAATATTACCATAAACACCTTTCAAAGTTATGCCGGGTGAAATCCATTGGTTTATAAGCTCTAATTCTAATACTTTGCCAGCCTGACAGTCTTGAAATATGTGCCTAAGAAAAAAAGAGGAAAATTATTTCATATGAATACTTCTTGCTTTAAAAATTTCTCTTAAATTAGAGGGGAAAACCCCTGGAACACTAGGGGAAGGTCTTAATAATTTAATAACAGAACTTAATCAGGACTTAGAGGGATCACTGAAGTTAATTAGCAAGAAAGAGTGCTTGTAATATGCAGTCAGGCCGAGACAAACATAAATAAAATGAAGCAGTGCTTTATGCCCTAAAGATATATTATGTATAATCACAGACACCATACACTGTACTAGTTCAGTAGCAAAAAGATTAATTATCACTAGAACCTATTGCCATATATTCCTTCTGTAACAAAATATTTTAATAAAATTTATTTCAATATATATCTGTATGTTCCTTCAGGAGGAAGGCAGAATAATCAGTACTGTTTAAATTGTTTGCATAAACATAGAAGAAAAAGAGAATCAGATACAGTGATTAACACCAAAATTATTTCAGAAATAGATTACAAGGAAGACGCATGCATGAGCTAAGCTTTCATAGCTTGTTCTAAGTCACAAAAAAAAAACCTTTCTGAAAATAATCCTAGATATATGATAACTACGTTCAGCAGGACAGTATAATAGCTATGCTTTTCTCTCCAAGTACATAGCTGCTATACAGATGCCCTGAAGCAAGAAGATAAGCTAATCAGTCATCCCCTGCCAACTCCTGCAATAGCCAGCTTGAGATGGGGAAAAGCCCTAGGACTGAATGGTAAGAATGTATGGGATGTAACTCCTTGTTTGGACTCCTTTTTAGGTTTCTTCAAATATTCTGTGTCTCCTTCTGAGTATTCCTGCTAATTCTCTCTCTCTATAGCCACATTTGCGTTAAGTGACTAGATGCATTAATGCATAGAGGAGTATAATGCATAGATTTACCCGTACATGTCTGGTATAGAACTGCTGCATAAGCAGGACTTGAAGCCTTGTGATTTAATTATGGACAACTTGCCAGTCAGGCAAGTTTCTCAAATACCAATATAACCACTTTGTGCTGTTTTAACAAAAAGTGTTGACTGATGTTAAAGCTAAGCCAATCTACTAACTAGCTACTCTGAACCCAATGCTGTGAGTGAGAGGCTGGATTAGATGATGGACAATGGTCTTGTCCATTTTTTCTATGTTTCTACTATTGAAAAAGATAGCTTCCACCCTTCCTTTACCTACTACTTAATTCCTCTCCCTGGTCTGACTTTTCAGTGAGTCAGTTTAGGGAGTTAAGCTGGTACAAAATTACTATGACCCAAAAAAAGATAAACAACCTCTTCATATCATTTAAATCCCTGAAACAGTTCAGGAACCATTCAGGCAAATTTTTCTTCATGTACAAAATATAAGGGAGAGGAGGAAATGTGTTGCATGCATGAAGAGCGCACAGTGCCCTTTTTGGCAGCTGTAGCGTCAAATTGCATGCTAAGGGTTTTTTGATATCACAGCAATTCAGGAAAAAGCCCAAAAGGTGAAAATGTCCACTGATCTGCTATAACAGCTTAATAAAGTTGCAGTAGTGTATTCACTATTCTGATAACAATATTAATTAAAATAAAATATAAAAAATACCTCCTACTGACTGTTAAATTTCATGAAATTCTCATGCCATTTTTTTTCCTGAACTGCTGTATTCAATAATAATAAAATAAATATTTAATAGACAAAGTGTGTTTGTAAAGATGCTATCTATATTTTAGTGTGAATTAAATGTTTCATTAATGAAGGACACAGATGTGTTTTTTCATTTTCCTTACTTTTTTTTTTCTTTCCAAAAATGTTAATCCTTCTGCTTGTAATTGTTTATGTAACTATCAATATTCTGGTTTCATACCAGGAGCACTTCTAATTGTTGGTCTGTTCAGTCTGTAGAAGAACAGAGGAAGATATTATCTCTGAAATGTTTAACTATAATATGGATTTATTTAAATCTCCTTAACACTTACTAAGTTTAGTACCTGACATGAGAGTAGGTTTTATAAAGATTCCATTTCTAGTTGGCATAAGAAAATGGAAAATTAAAATTTGCAAGTTGGCTAATACTCTGTGATTTGAAAACAAGACATTATTTTAGTTAGTTTTCAACTGCATAGCAAAAAATTGTTTTTAAAACTCTCTGCTACTCTCTGATACTGGACGTCAAAATAGAAGTACTATTACCTGGCCCTTGATTTCAGTAATTTCTATGACAGTTTACAGCCTACCTATTATATGTCAGAGCTCATGCTTGATCCATATGTTCACTAAGGTAAGGTTTGGACACAGGACTGGCATTCTTTCATTTCTCTAAAACACCTTGTAAAATTTACCTGCAAGAAATCTGAATGCCTTTACAAAAGAACACAAGACAGCAAAGCCCTCACCTTTCCGATTAACAATGTGCACAAAGCTATTCATTTAGGAACAAAGCAGCATGTTTAAAGAAGTGCATAATTAAAATTCTGTGAGTAGCGTACCCACTTGAGTGGCATTCATAATTTTTTTAAGGTAGGTTTATGTTCAGCAGAAGACTGAAGAAGAGATATATAACAAAGGACTTTGCACTGATGATAAAATGTAGAACTAAGTAATTCTGTATTTGAAATAATTCTGATGTATGAGAAATACACATAATATATACACACTAATATATATCTTTAAATAGAAATTATATGTACTTTAACAATGCTTGATTTACTATTACAAAATCTAGATTTGTGTAGGTCTATATAAAGGCCCAATGCATGTTTTAATCTGTAATGGCCTGAGGGTAGGTATAAAATTAAACTCCAAACAAAAGAAATGAAACTTTCATCTTTAAGAAATAAAATTATATTCATCTAGAGTAAGAATTTTCCAAGGTTATATGTTACAGCTTTAAAACATTAAAGAGCAATTGCACAAAGTATATGATGATATCTTATAGTATAAACATCAGAAAATTTATTTTGTGTATAAATTTTATTCAAATTTGAGGTGAACAACTGACAATGTTATGGACATGCTGAACCTAATAATCAGTACTTTAGTACTTAGTACTTTATTTCACAGAACGGTACGAAGTATAAGTACTTCAACACTAGGTGCGTCTATGTGGGTACGCAGGTCACCATAAACAGTCTATAAATTGCACAATATTTAAAAAATACAGCTTTTCTTTGTATTATATCTATGTACTATGTTAAAAACAACTTCGTTACAAAATCACATAGGTATGCTTACTCATTAAGTACTTACTTATTCACCTAAAAAACATCTGAAACATTAATAAAAAAGTAAAAAAAAGGTAAAACTAATAAAGACATCTAAAATTCTAATTCACGCATAGGTATCTTAATAAGTCTCTAGAATTACTAATATCAGTCTTATTAGTAATAAAATTGTCTACACTTATAGTGATTTAACAAATTAAATTATAAAAAAATTTCTTAATTTTAATATAAATAATAGGTAGATAAATAAAAAAGTATTAATATGC
>JAOSLQ010054504.1:0-12104 GCA_025629905.1 Lorius lory
ACGCAATATTCCAGATGCGGCCTCACCAAGGCAGAGTAGAGGGGGAGGAGAACCTCTCTTGACCTACTAATCACACCTTAGTGGAAGGTGTCTTTGCCCATGGCAGGGGAGTTGGAACTAGATGATCTTAAGGTCCTTTCCAACCCTAACTATTCTATGATATGTGTGAGGAAATTCATACGGTCTATTGTGCTGTCTTTGAATCTTGTTCTCTCTGTTCCTTATGCAAATACTCTTGTTACATGTTAAGTTAAATACTGGAGTAATATGAATACTTTTTTTGTACAAAACACTTGGATTCATTCCAGAAAACAATGCAGGGTTTGGTTAAAATTGGACTTCCATGAACACTAATTTCCTTGTACTGGTACTCATACAAATGTGTAGTAACTCAGTCTTAAAAAGTATTGACAATATATGCTTCCTGATCTGTATCCAAAGGAGTGCAAGTGTCAGAAGAGAGGAAGATTTAGATAGGAGATTTGGTAAAATGAGTAGGCCACATTTTTGGCTTAACCTAACTGTGACTAAAACTTGGTAATTATTTTATTTGTTTGTAACTTCTTTTGTTTTGTTAAAAGCAAGTCATTGTTCTTAAAGATTATGAAAGCTAGAATGGTCTTCCTATTTTGATCAGTCTAGTATCTAGTGGAATTAAAAACTTCTTGTGTTTCACTTCATATTTTGGTTCAGACTTAAAAAAAACATAAGAAATGTAAATCTAGACCTGGAGAGGAGAAATTTCAGGAAGTAACAATAATGCTCTGCTTCTAGGGGTAAATATTTGGTTCCTGTTCTCATTATGAGGGTAGACAGACTTTCACAAATTCCATCAGAAATCAAGTTTTTATTAAATAAATAACATTCCCCTAAATTTTGATCCAATTATCTTTCATTTTTAATTCTTAGAAATGTTTCATTTCTTACTAGGTTTTTAATGATCCCTTATTGCAGTGGCCTAGGATAATTTCATGATTTCTACAGAGATCTTGCTTTAAAGTTATTGATGATTGAAGCAGTATATATTTTTGTTTCAAATAATGAATAATTATATCACGTAAAGAAGTATTTAATGTGGCTCAACAATAACTTTCCTAGTTAAAACATATGCAAAATTTCTTAAGTTAAATCAAGTATTTTTGCACTGGAAGCTTATTAAAATGAAATGTATATTTTATAATTTTTTTTTTTTTCACTTCCTGTCCGCTCTTTGGTGTTCTCAGAGATCCGTGTCTTTCACTTTCACAGGAAACTGCTCTGACTGAATTCTTAAAACTTTCTCTTTTAATTAGCATTTTGCATTCTAAATTCAAGAAAGAAGTAAGAGTCCTGAGATGAAAGCTGACAACTGCATGACATGTAGTTCTTGCTTTAAAGTTGTGTTTATGTGCTTAGAATCAGCTTGGAGCCAAAGTAGTGAATTATTATTCTTGGCTGTCACATGAAAACAAAGACTGTCATAGGTTATAGAAACAAAACAACTTAATGTCCACAGCCAAGTTAGTTGTTAGTAAATGTTTGCAATGAAGCAAAATCCTGAGATATTTAAAAGCTGTTTAACATTATTAACAACTGAGTATTTATTTAATTGGTAATTAATGTGATCCTTCTGCTCTCAATTTCTTATTCTTTCAGGATGCTGGTTTTCAGTCAGTAACCAGACAATGTGTATGTCTCTAAAATGCAACATTAGAAATCACGGTAGTGCTCTGCAAGTTAGAATGATGCTGATCTTCCACAATTTTTATCAATCAATCAAACGAACAAACAAACAAAAAAAAACAATCCCAAAACCCAACCAGAAATAGATCATAGGTCATAGTATTTAGGCATTCTTTCAAGATGATGGGGAAGGGAGAGTGAAGGGGTAATCTCTCTGCTGCTGGTGACAGGGTATGAGGGAATGGCTGAAATGTGTCAGGAGAAGTTCAGACTTGATGTTAGGAAAGAGTTCTTCACTGAGAGGATGGTCAAGCATTGGAACAAGCTCCCAGGGGAGTGATCACAGCGCCAAGTCAGTGTTAAGAAGCATTTAGAAAATGCTGTGCCTCTTTGTGGACTCTGGAGTTGGACTCAATGATCTTCATGAGTTTCTTCCAACTCAGGCTGTTCTACCGCTCCGTTCTATATTTCAGATCTATTCATAAGCAGCCATTATTAGACATAATTTAAAGATTCTTACTGCCTTCAGCAAAATTTCTTTATTGAAACTCTCCCACGTGTTGATAACAAAATAATTCTTGATCAGAAAATAATTCACAAAATAATGAACATTATTCATAAAAAATCAAAGGTAGGTAGAATAAAAAGTACTGTGGAAAGCTTCTTCCCAGGTAGCAATCAAAAGATGAAGAGATCTTTTAACCTCTTCTACTTTAAATTTGCTGTGTTAAAATTAGTCACTTCATTGTCTGTGCAACTGCTATGGTATTCTCTAACCAAAGTGACTTAAACACATCTTAGATTCTGTGTTCCTGTATCTTCTTCCCAAGGGAGAAATACATACAGCAGAACATTTTTCTTCTGTGTGTTTTTGTGTGTTTTGAGGGGAGTGTGTGTGTGTTAGTTTTAGGTTGATTTTTTCAACCCTACCATTCACAATTATTTCTGTTAATGATTAAGAGAAAACTTCAAGGAAACATGCTTCACACCTGGAATAGCCAAAGCAATGTTTCATAACATTTTTTTCTAAGAGAGCATATCCTGCAGTACCAGATGAGTCCTTTACATACCTGTATTTCTACGATATATATTTTATAACCTAACAAGCCTTGCTACCTTTGATTATGAGTTTTTTAGGAGGAAGGGATGGGAAACACAGTGCATAGAGAGAACTGCGTGATGAGAGGAAGGGCAGTCCTGTTAGAGATAGGGAAAAGATGATACAATCATTAAGGACTTAGAGAACAGACAGGTATAAAGTCAATGTATTTTCAGAACAAAAGGCAAGAATAATGGGAAATTCAATTTTCAAGGTTTGTTTCTGTGGAAATTTAAGAAGTCTTTAAAACATTATGCTATACCAGCTATTTTATATCAGCTTGCTATAGTGACAGATGTGCTCTCTCTTTTTCTCTCTTTAAGTCCAGACTTAAAGAACTTCACAAAAACACTTAGCAGAATGATATCTATGTGAATGCGCACAGAAAGGTTCCCAATTACATTTCTCCTGTTGCTGACTTTCAATAGAAAGACTTTTTTTATGATGTTAGAGAAGGTAATGCAAAAAGTGCAAAAAAGTTCAGGCGTGGATGGTATAAAAAGCTTGCAGAAGGTATGCTGGAAAAAGATAATGGACAAAACTCCAATACATATGCAGAAGTAAATATCTTAAATGTTTGAAGAACTTTAAATTATTCATTTTCCTATAAACATGTCCTTCAGAGTAAAAAAAGTTGTAATAAATGTCATTTATAAGTGTTCAAATTTCAGATGAGAAACACATGAATATGTATTAAAATTCTTTACTAGTAGAGTAATACTCAGTGTTGATAATGGTAATATAGTTCTACTGCTTAAGATTTATTATTACATTTGGTCAGTGTCCATAATCAAGGTGCTTAGTGTTAGTTTCATACTGTTACATCCAGAAAATGTACATGCAGTACTGTGATTAATCACAGCAGACTGTGATTAAAAACTTAAAGCTTATTTACATTTCAAACAGTTCACTTCAAATTTATCTCCGCACTTCCAGTGCAGCTGCATACTTAGCAATGTGTTCTTGGAAGGTCCTTGCCATTTCCCCCTAGGGCTGGTGGTGCCTGCTGGAGTGCCACCGTGCTTCCTTCTGTCTATGCTCTCTAGCTTGCTACATAGACTAGCAATTTGTAGAACAGACAACAAGCTGTGAAAAGCATTTACTGTCACGGTGCTGCTTCAGCTCTGTCTTATTTACTGGATATAATGGAACTACTGTTCAGGAAAATAGAGGGTTTTAGCCTGCTCTTACTTCAGAAGCGTGAGTGCTAGTTTGGCCAGGCTTCTAGGAAGCCTCTAAGGCAGCCTAAGTTTGTACTGCAGCTAAAAGAAGCACTTACTAGCTTAGTTTCACTTCTGTGCCACTATTTTTTTTTTGTTGGCAAAAGCTTTTGTGCAGCTTTTTGCTGAAATGAGTTAAGGAAACAACCCAGGTTAAAGTTCCCACAAGGAACAAACAGAAATGGTTACTTTGAAATCCAGCTGATAGGTCAGACCAGATAATATTTAGAAACCCTGTGATTAGAGTCTTTCCAAAGACAAATTACTCAGAATCATCCATCACTTATACATTTTCAAGACAAGACCTTGTTAGGATGCCAGGTCTTGTCTAAGAGATTGTTCAGATCTTTGGTAATGTTCCTGAAATGAATGATAAGGGTTCAGTTGAAGTTAAATCTGATATTACAGGGTATATTCTGCACCAGATCTAAAGTGTAGATTTTAGGGCACCCATGAACACTGAACCACCCATTTTTATGTTAATTAATGTACATTGTACATCTCTGAAATCAGATGCACAAAACAGAAAGAACCTTTTAGCATTTAAAAGGAAAAAGGATAAAAGGCCTTGGAGCACTTCTCAGGTATTTGTATGGAACATTTCACAGTAGAGCTCCAACTTTTTATTCCCTGCAAACCAGAAATGAGATTTAACAGATGTGATTCCTTCTTTGTTGTGTTTTCAACACTGAAATCCATGCCAGACATTTAGCTACAGCCAAAGATATTTTTTAATAAAAATAATTTTTGTATTCATTTTATATCTAATTTTACAAGACAGTACGCCCTGTACTCTCAAGACACATTTTAGTCTAAAGTCAATCAATATTCTATATTGCATCAACTTTATATAGATAATCTATATAAAGATATAGAGATTATAGAGAATATACCTGAAGCTGTGAATAGTTTATACATATCATCCACCAAATAAAGAATAATTCAGCAGATTGCTTAAAATGCTACCTTTTGCTGCACTCTTTGTTTTGTATGTGTCACTGTAGGGTGGGTTCTTCACGATTTATAGTAATGAAAAATAGGAAATGAGAATACGGCACACTTTTGGATCTTCCCAAAGCCTCTCAGTGCCCAATTTTATCAACTTTATGATTTTTCAACAGAATTACATACCAAAGATAAGGTTTTACATGCATTTAAACTACTAAGCAGTTAACTGGTTGTACTGTAGGAAAAATCATTATATATTTGTGCTATCTAAAAGAAATAAAAGTACACAGAATGTTACTCTATAATTTATTAACTTACATTTGATCTTTTTTGTAAATTTATGAGCACTTGTTGCCAACATGGGCACTGCAATATCGTGTTTAAAATGTAAGTAAATCAAGAAATCGTTCATTATACCTTGCATACCCATAACACAAGCCCTTTACAGAAAAAAAACTTCACATTGAATTAATGACAACAGCATTCATATAACTGTAATCAGTAGAACAAAAGAAATAACCTTGAATATTAAAAAAAATAAAGGATTAAAGACAAGCTAGAACATTTTAAATGCTTACTATTTCTTCTTTATCTACATGTTTTTCATGTAATAGTATGTTATTCCAAATTTTGTCCCCAGTTGTATCCAAGGAGTTTCCCTAAGGGCAGTATATATATGTAATATCAGAGTAGACAGTCAGTGCACAAAACACAAGCAGTATAAAAAGGTCAGAATTTAGAGACTGTGGAAGGGATGGCTTCCAAACCCACACAGAAACGAACCAAATGGGACGTTATATTTAGTTTATTTAGTTATATTATAATCTTTCATTTTGAATGGAGTTGCAATTTCTTAAATTTATAATTTATGTTACAATGGTATTTTTATGAAATGGAAGGTTTAATACTTAATACATACTTAACCATGTATGTTATGACTAGAAAGTGCATACAATGATGAAGGAGTGAGATATGGGCAGAATATGGAGGTACTTAAAGAGATTTTAGCATACTTCTTTTAGAAATGGTTGGTAACTTCATGATCCCATTCAGGTTGCCTGCTCTGCACCATCACACAGAAGATGTGACATGGCCACCCTAAGAACTATTTTGATTTACAAAGTGCTATGCCTAGTTTATAAGTATTTACACCTCACCTCATCTGTGTTATATCCAGTCAGGTATAAGCTGTAATGCTCTATTTCAAAGCATCAGATATATGGCTGCTGAATTCACATGTGGCACAAGCAAACTCTGATCACGTATATGGCTGAATATTCCTTTTGTCATCTGCAGGCTTTTTCATTGATTAACAGTGGTCTTCAAGTTTACAAGACAGGACTTTCTGCTGGTTTAACTCATGTAAGTGGTGGCAGGAATAGGGCCTAAAAAGGCTTGATCACACATGTTCTCTGAAGTACAGAAAATATTCAAACATGATTTGTATAGCTATGCTCTTGTTTATGTTCAGCTTCTGATTGGTCACTTGAGATTAGAAGAAAATATGCTGGCAAAAGCACTGTGAACTGATGGAATTTTAAGGGTACTGAAGAGCTTTTTGCCATTGACATCCTTCAGAAATCATAGCCTCAGGCCCTTCTGAAAAATAAAGTTGTGTTCTGTATTTTATATGACTTTCCCAATGCAACTTCATACCTATTTACCTGATAAAATTCAACATACTATTTTGCTGTATTGATTACAATTTGGTGTGTGTTTTTTTGTTTGTCTGTTGGTTCGTTTATTTAGGGCTTTTTTGCTTGCTTTTTCTGGCATTCCAAAACAACTCATTTTCTTCAGGTCCAAGACTCATTCTTCATGACTATGGTAGTGAGGTCCACTCATGTGCAAGAGGCTTCTGAGAAAATTCAGTTCCTTTTTTTTTTTTTGGCTTCCCATTTTTTTTTTTTTAATTTATTTTTTCTTTCAAGCAAGTTACAAAGCATGAAATGAGCCAGATTAGTTTCAGAGTTAAATACGGCAAATTAATCATTTGTGATTTAGCTAGCTGTGTTTTTATGTACTTAAAACTCACAGGTTTGTGCTGCTAAAAGGGGAAGGTCTGGTGACCCATTTCTTGGCCAAAACAGAGCTCTAAACAGGTATTCCTTTAAATGAACATCTTATTTTACATATAAATTTTTCAAATGTTTAGTAACCATAATAATTAGTACATCAAGAGCCCAATTTTTATTGGCTTTACAGCCTAATCTTTTATATTTACATAAATCCTGCATCAACAGTGTAACCATGGTTACATAACTATAATTTAACCTTGCAAGTGGCTTATCAAAATATCAGGTACTAAAACAGTGCTGTGACTGAGTCTACATATCCCAGCCAAACAAGCACCATCTTTGTTTTCTAATTAACTACAAGTTCTTCTGCATAAAAATAGTACTTCCTAATCAAGAGACTTGTGTCAATCAAAATTCTCCATCCTGAAATTTCTCTTTTGCTTTTCTGAAAACCCAAAAATATTAACAGAACCTATTGGCTTGGCTTTGTGGTTTCCTGGATCAGTATTCCTCTAGTGAAATTTCCTTGCAGAAAAGGTTTTCCTTTTGGAGGTGGTCTAATTCACTTGCTAGAACGTCTGTATTTTAGTGAAACAGAGCTTCAAATGTCTTTTATTAGTTTATTGATCATCTGAAAATGAAGATAGTAGAAAGAACTGCTATTTTTCATGAGTGAAATTACTGATGTTGATCAGTTGGTGATGTTGGGATGGATTATATATCATTAAATTGTCTTTTTGAAATGAAAGATGATGACATTCAAGATACTTTCCTGAGCTTGCTAGCTAATTCTCTTTCCACAGTTGTTTGTTTGTTTTTTTTAACTGATAAACAAAAGACTGCAAGAGGAAAAAGGCAAAGAACAATCTTACAGAACTTTTCTTGCAAGAGATGCAAAGAACTCTGACCATTTGCAAAAATGATTAGATGGTGATCTTTGAGTTTTTATTAATTTTCCGATATAGACACAGGACTATTACTCAAAAATCCTTGGAAAAATAAGTTCTGCCAAAAGTTTTATTATAGTTTGTTTTTTCTCCATTTTTATGGCTTTCTACAAATAACAGTTACATATTCTGTTAAAGGGAAAATTAAAGCATATCCTTTGTAGATGTACACTTATTATGATGATGGATGAGTAACTGAGAATTTTTGATTGTAAGATAATACAATGTTGTAAGCAATGTATCCAGATGCTCAGGAATACTAGGGCTGTCATTTTATGTTTCATTTAGTTCTATTATTCAATTTTTTAGTTTTATTTTGAACATAAAAAGTTTTCTTAGAAATTAATCAAAGTATGCAGAAAAACTTCAGAATTTTTCCTCATGAATAGTAAGTATATATCTGGTTTTCATTAAAATGATTGATGATTGTGTGTTGGACATTAATATATCACACGTTGTCAATTCAGTGAGAAAATTTCTCTAGTATTGTCTGCTGAGAGATGTGGCTGGAGTAGAGTATTCCACTCATTTTATTTGCATAGAAAAGACTGTTGGGATGTTCAGCCTGGGATGCTGCCTGCCTGATGCACCTTCCCTGCTTATTTTCAATAGAATCATAGAATAGTTAGGGTTGGAAAGGACCTCAAGATCATCTAGTTTTAACCCCCCTGCCATGGGCAGGGACACCTCACACTAAACCATATCACCCATGGCTTCATCCAGCCTGGCCTTGACCATGACCTGTTCCTCTTATTTTTCAGTGCATGCTGCAGGCTTCATCTGTCTCATTTGAGTTTTCAAAATTAAGGCCATTAAGACATAAACTATGAGGTAGTTCTAGTAGGTGAGATGAATTGTTAAGATTTTGTAGCTATTGATGTGACTTGAGTGAAAGTTTTGTGGTTTTTCAATTTTATAATTGGTAGCATGCTCAGACAGAAAAAAATATTGGGAGTTTTTTCACATTAGTCATTAATTGCTGAAAGCTTAACATGTGATAGTATGCATGTGATTTTGAAATCTTTCATCTTCAATTCACTGTCAAACAACCATGTGACTAATTTAACAACCTGTGCTGTGGACACTTGATGTTTCCCAACATCATCTCACAAGCTATCACAGAAGTTCTGGACAGTTGTGTTATGTCAACTTATCCTTTCTTATGGGAGTTATTTCAGCATCACCGCTGACCTGCTGGCATCTCAGATAAAAATGGGAAGGTCCCACATGACCTACCAATCAACAACACATCACAGGAAAAGCCCTGTAGCTACGTAATCATTTTTCCAGACCGTCTGGTTCCTAGTCTTTTTAGGAAGAAAAAGTTCATCATAGAACTCTACATTGGAAGAGCCGTAACATTGGACACAGTAAAAATGTACTTCAGTAGGTAGTGGTGGTCTACAACACTTTCTTACAGAAAAATTTGTATTAGCTTAATTAGTCCTGCCTCTTCAGAGTGCTCATGCTCGCTATTTTCAGTTTCTCACAGTACACAGTTCATTTTTTTCTTTTTCATTAAACCTCACACAAACATAGTAAAGAAAAGCACCTCTGATCACCAGTTATGCAATTCACTTGTTACTCCACTTAGAATTTCTGGTAGAAAACGCTTTGATTCTTATTTTGTTGTTCTTGCTTGGTTGTGCTGTTTTGTTTTTTTTTAAACAACACCAATTCAAATATGGCAGTTAGATGCAGATTGTGATAAAGTCCAGACTGCAGCATTTGGTATACATAGGGTCTAGATTCTGCAAAATTTCTCTGGGAAGCAGTGAAGGAGAATACAAAAGACTGCAGCTGCCTAATGCTGTGATCTCACCTCTGTAAGGTTTGTAAGCTGTATCTTGCTCTGTAATGGCCTGCTACTGTTCCTGAGCTGGGTCAAGGTAGAGGGAGAAAGTTTACAAAAACCGAAGAGAAAGGCAAGGGGAAAAGAGCAGAACCTCCACCTGATGCAACTGACAGCTTTGTAAACTTTTCATTATTTCAGACCTGGTGAACTTTTCAATACAACTCAAAGAGTAGCTGACTTGGCTAAGATTGGCAGAATTAGGGGTCAATAGCCCACTCCAGAAAAGTACTATAGATGCATTGTGCCTTCTTGCATTCCCAAGCTAACTGTGCAGAGATAAAAAATGAAATAAATGTGGTTCTGAGTGCATATGCATTCAGTACCTATGCAACGCTCTTGTTGAATTCGAGCATTATGGATTCAATTCTCTACCATTATTATTCAACTTTTTTTAACATACAGAAGCTCAGTTGGTGTACAAATTGTAAACACTCATTTAATAATATGCTTGGTTTTTCCCTGGGACATTTTTCATTTTGAAACAACATTTTTACTTCTTTCTTGGCTGCCTGAAGAGTCTCAGGGAGTCAGTTATGTGGAAGTTTTTAATTTTCTTGGTTTTCTTTTTCTTCTTCCCTCTCACCTGTTTCACACTCTTTGGAAAAGGCAGCAGGTCTCAGTATGTTAATAAAATATTTTTATCCTCCTTCTCCTGCTCCTAACTTGTTTAAATTTTGAAGTCTAGAAATACTTACAGACTGTGCTGTACACTTCCGTTGGCACAACAGAAAAAGCAGGAAAAGAATCTCCTAGGCTGAAATACAGTATTGTAACATTAAAACACAACAAAATAAAAATGTAACATCTGATGTTTGGACTATTTCCCTATTGATCACTCTCAGCCAATGAAATAGTGATTAAGCATGTAATTCTTAAAGTGAAGAGCAACAAAAACTCTATGCAGTCTCTGAGGAAACCTGCATATTCTAAATTATTTACCTAAAATTGAGAGACTTGTGACTACAACATAACATTTCAACTAATACATCCCTTGTAGTCTGCTGCATCTATTGGTACTTGAAAACTATGTTGTAAGTAAACCAAGGAAGATATTAGTTAAAAAAAAAACAACAAAACCCACACATTGTGAGTAAGTCAAACGAGATTGCATCAATGAAGTATGGTAAGGATAATATTTTTCTTCATATTGTTTGGTAAAATCTGACTCTTTGGATCAGGGAATTCCGAACTGTGATGCTATATAGCATTATACCTTCCAAAGTATCTATGTAAGTACGAGCTTGCCTTCAGTTTTAAAAACAAAGTTTGCCAGACCTCTGTGCATTTTAGGTCCCTGTTGAACTAAGCAATATGAAAGAATAACACCATATGACTGTCCTGCTTCTACATGTTGATTCTTTCCGCTCTTCCCATTACAGCCCAGTGTTTTAAATCAGCATTCTAAAACAAATAATGTTTCATCTTTAATGTTTGCCACATTAGAAATTCAGTATTAGTGGTAAGGTCATCTTAATTTTACATTCATACTCCATTCCCTTGATCCCAAAGCCAAGACTGAACAGAAAACCTCATGGCTTCTAGCATGTAATAAGAAATATTCATTCCAAACCATCTCTCAGCATCTTGCAGGACAGAGTTTCGTATGAAACCACACTACTTTGGCTGTTGATCCCCCAGTGAAAAGTAAGGTTGGCAAAGAGAATGTTAATAAAATCAGATTTAGCAATGTTAATCCTTAAAAGGAGACCGAAGAGTGCTTTCGAATTATTTGAGTATCCATGAATTTCTAATAATAACTGATATTTTTCTGGCCTTACAGAGTAATTGTTACAATCAAACTATCTAACTTACTCTCAGTTGATACTTGATTTCAAAGTAACAAAGTATCATAACAGCCCAAATCTTGCATATGGAAAAAGACTGGGCAAAGTTCAGTAATAGGAGAAGCAGATTACTCTAGGATAACACCCCAAAAGAAACAAGACATGACATAATTGCTGAGGTGAGCGGCTCGAGAGAGGACGCCTTCAACACCTGAGAGGGAGGAAGCTCAGCGTCCGGGAGCCTCAACTCAGAGCAGCAACAGCCACTGAGGGAGCCTCAAGTCCTCAACAGGACTTGCCCAGGAGCCGGCAGCTCAGCTCGCGGTGAGCAGGGACTCACAGGGGGCGGAGCCGGGAGGAGCGGCACCAGCCCAGGGAGCGCGAGTGAACAGGGCGGGCTCGAGGTAGCTCGCACAGGCAGCACGAGAGGGATGGTGAGCACTCGCCTTACGACCAGGGCCCGGTCTGGGAGCTCTGCCCTGGCTGCCCCGGCAGTGGCCAGCGTAGGCACCCAGACAGAGCCGGTAAGAGGGGAGGCTGCGGTGCAGAGCTCGGAGTGTAGAGAGTGCCT
>JAOSLQ010054505.1:0-25033 GCA_025629905.1 Lorius lory
GACCTCAAAAGATCATCTAGTCCAACCCCCCTGCAAGAGCAGGGTAACCTAGAATACATCACACAGGAACTTGTCCAAGTGGGCCTTGAATATCTCCAACGTAGGTCCTCCCTTTATCATAGTTTGCGGTATAGCTACTTGCCACTTGCTCACTGCAATTTCTTGTGCTATTCCTGGGCAGAGTTTGTATCTCTTACAGTCATTCCCATCTGACCTGATCCAAAAGTTGTGAGTTTCCACAGATCTTCCTTTTTGATGCTTATACCTAAACAAAGATCTTTTGCTGAACCCAGGACATCAAGTTTGAAAATTAATTTACAATGAGAACCTTTTTCGGGTGTGGAAAAGCAAGTAGAGGTTGTATACCAGAATGAACCTCCAAATAATCTGACGTCTTCCATTTGAGGACCTGAAGCTTCTTTTCTCTGTAGTTCCTGGCAAGATGGTTGTAACACTGATTATTGTTTGTGTAGAAGTAAATAATAGATCCTGAATAAATAAGGCATACTGTTGCAGGAAAAGAATGCGGAAGAGTGAATGGGAAAACGGGGAGAAGGTGCATGTGTGTTGGGTGGAGCTCTGCTGTCACTGATATTTATGGTAGCTTTACAATAGCACTAGACTGTGCATGAAAGAAGACAGTCTGTGCCCTGAATCCTGAACCCTGGAATTCTGAATATGTAAGTGTAAAAGAAAAATTACAGTTAAGTCTTCTTAAACTATTTTTATATACATTAAATTCAAAATAGGTCACTTTAATTATGAGATTTTGCAGTTATTTAGTCACTGATAATTTTGCTAGTTGTAATTAATTCAAATTTTTAAAGACAGAGTTCTTAATATACATAGAAGAATTGGAAATGAAGCTTACATTAGCTTGGTTTACAGCAATAGTTTATGTGTCAATGATTATAGTAGTGCTTATATATCTCAAAATACAAGATAATTCCTGAACATAAAATGAGACAGGGTCTTCCTATAAGGAGTTCAGAAACTAATATTTATACATTAAAAGTACTTACATTAATAAATATGTTAATGTAACAAGGCAGAATTGTGGAATTATGGCAATTCTTTTTAAGTGAACTTTAAATAATATTTTAAATAGATTTTTTTTTGTTCTGCTCTATTGTTTCCTTCCTGTACCACACCCCCTACTGAAAAGACAAACGTTTTCTTATTTCCATCAAAGTTTTTATTCCAGTACAGCAAAATGTAATTCAGGTCAAAAAGACCCAAACCAAACAGGTAATATGAATCTTAAATGTGTCTAATTCTACTCTCTACACTGTTTCTATTGCTGGGCTTTGCTGTCTGTTGAACTGAGAACAGAAGTGTTCTTATTTTTAACTCTTGGCTAGGCACAGTGTGTCCTGGAGTTCTTTTTATGTGTGGGGGCAGGAAAAAAGCTGGTGCCTGTCTTTTAAGTAATGTCACACATTCTTCCCTATGCAGCAAACTGGTAGCCCTTGATGGCATATAAGCAAACCCTGACTCACTTAACTTTCTACCCTTTTTCTAGTGATTTTTTATAAAAAGCATCAAAATAAATAAAATAGAGATTAATAAATTTAAAAAAGCAGTGAGATGTCTTTGTCTTTAGGTTATTCATAAACAGTATTAATATTGATGGAAGAGTTTATTTAAAAACGTTGGGCTTATTTTAAGGTGACAAGTAAAGGCTGAATGGAGTGAGGTAGGTATCATAAAAGAATTTTGCTAGCTTTCCTTTAAAAAAAAAAAAAATATATATATATATATATATATGGTATTTGGGCACACTTCCTGAGCCTATGAATTTCATTATTTTTTTTCCTGGCTATAAAGTAGTTGGAATGTCTGTCACATTTGAAATGGACATGGTATTTTCCTTCTCATGAGGGTATGGCACTATCACTTTGTGGGATGGAAAAGCAACATCGCTGTAATGTCTAATAGGATGAGAGAAAATTAATAGAAATGGTGGTTAATATGCTTTAAAATAGAATTTAATAACCTTACAGCTTACTGACTTGAAAGACAGTTATTGTATAGTTTTAATGTTCATAATAGTCAAGAAACTATCTAGGAACAATCCATAAGGCATTTACATCAGTCTTGGCAATTCACTTCCTCCAGTAATCTTGGCATGCCTCTTTGCCTTCAGGCTTCCTGTAATACTGATTTGTCAAAATGCCAATAGCTTATGTTATACAACCATTCATAATATTGTCAAAATGCATTAATTTTGTAAGTGCTTCCTACTCAGGCCTCACAAGTGATTAAAGTTATCATTTGAAAAAGAGAGTGGTTCAGATTTCTTAAGCCCAAAATTTTAATTTGAATTCTATGTTAAATATTTCTCACATGATCTTTTTGAGGTGGATGTCACTGAGAGAGGCAAACATGAGGTAACTTCATCCCACAAAGAGTGGCATTTTGCTTTAACTGATATGCTAAGCCTCTTAGCTCAGCCATACAGGTGCAGAACTCTTACTGTGGAATTGGTACATTTTTTCTGGTTAAGAAAATGTTTACTTGTGCCAATCTGAATGACAGGAATATCCAGAGTTAGAACTACATTTAAGTAGATTTACCTCCATGATTTCAAAACCTATAATAACACTGGTCCTACCAAAGATCTCCCCAAAGAGCTGATGGCAATTAAAAAAGTTAGCAATAACAGATAATTACAACAATTACATTTTTATTATCTTGCATGATTATACTGGGGAAGGCTACTTAGACATCCTAGATTTGAATTAACCACTACAGACCTCACACTAGACCATGTCAACAATAGCAGTCTTTCATTCAGAATCAATATAAACCCAGGTGAACCTGATTAGGAAATTATTAGCCAAAACAACGGATCATATTCTGGGTCTGTTGGGAGAGTGGAATTATTTCTAAGATTTCTAGTAACTGATGTGAACATGAGGCACTGGTTTTGCTTCCTTATGTGTGAAAGATAAGGGTCACAAGGAGGAGCACAGGTTATGAAGAAGAGCTAGAAGATATGTAGCTGACTGGATAAAGGTGTAAATAATTGGAAAAGCACTAAATAATTAAAGTATTAAGACTACATTACAAATCATAATATGCTTAAAAGTCATATAGAGTTTAAAGCTGACGACTGGGGAAAGAGATTATTTTTATTTAAAACTTTTTTTTTTTTATTACTGGATGTTGAAAATTCCAATTTTGAATTTGTATTCATTGCTACATAGGCAGAACTTAATATGGAATAGTCAGTCCAAATTCTGATCTGACAAAAGATAATTCTATTTCTTCTATAGAAATTTGCACCCCTCCCCCCCCAAATGCACACAGACATACATATGTCTTATCACAGAACCATTGTTGTGTTCTTAGAGAATAAAACTACTTCCTTATGCCACTTTTCTATAATTCCTCAGCTAGTATTACAAAAGACTCCTGTCTTTAAATGAAAAATAAGGCTTCCCTCTTAATTTTTGTTTATCTTCTGTGAGGCACATTTACTAGAACTTCGTTTAGTCTTCTGTTTTCTGAAACACTTTCTATTTCTAATTATTCTATCTCTTTTTCTCTTCAGTGGTGGCATGCAAACACAAGCTCAACAGGTCATCAGTTTTGTCTTTTTTAAAATCCTTAGAGATAGCTGAAAACAGAGAATGTTACATGAACATCTCTAGTAGCTATACATACTAATGTGGCAGCTACCTTAGATAACATTCTTCCAGAGAGGATGCCTGCAGACTTGCTGTCTTCCCTGGAAAGATTGGCATACTTTATTCTGGGTTGATTAACATCTAGAGGATCCATCAGGCTTTTAGGGCTAATGGCTTTAGAAGAAGAATATAGGTTCCTGGTTTTGTGCTACAAGCAAAAGTCTGTCAAATTGCTGCTGTTACCTGAGTATAGACATGTAGCTACAGACTGAACAGATACCTGGCTTCTTCCAATCACTCTGTTTTTTAGGCCAGTTACCCGAGCTGACATACAGACAGGACATAGATACCACAGCAAAATATTTTGGTTCACAAAAAGGGTTTGAGTCCAGTTAGGGTAAGTAAATCTCCTACCAAAAAGAAGTAGTGCTATTTTAACTGAAATTTTAATAGGACAAATTATTCTTAGCATGTGCCCAAGTACCTCTATATAAAATATAATTTTTTGAGACAAATATAAGAAACACTGAATGAAGTACTTTCTTTTTACTAACAACTATTACTATTAATTAATGCA
The DNA here is from genome assembly GCA_025629905.1 of Lorius lory. Taxonomy (NCBI): domain Eukaryota; kingdom Metazoa; phylum Chordata; class Aves; order Psittaciformes; family Psittaculidae; genus Lorius; species Lorius lory. The sequence continues at coordinate 4,210 of JAOSLQ010054505.1, forward strand.
ATGTTAATGGGCATCTGTAAAATATGTAGTGAGATTATCATGTTTCAAGTGCACTGATACCTTGCTATATGTTAAACATGATCATTGCCAGTACCACTGATTTCTCCAAAGCACAGATGGGAAACAGCTTTCTAGGAAATAATATTTTTCCTTTTTCATTTGAGTCCTTATATGAAAAAAAAGATAACTTTTTCAGGACTTCTATATGGTGAATGCTATACTGTAAGAAACTAACGTGTCTTAAAATCTCTGTCATGTTTCTTATTAGAACATCTGAAGAAAACAGTTGTTTGTTTTTTTTCCCAGAGGAAGAATTAACAAAAAAAATCTCACCACAGATGAAAACTGAAAAATTATTAGGAATTATTGTACCACTTTTAATTATTCTGAAATGGGAAAACTTATTTCAGTGGCTGAGGTATTACTTCTGAGATATGGTAGCTTTATACACCACTGCTATTATTAGGTGAACAAAAAGATTCTAGGTTGATGGCAAGAAATAAAGTTCAGGATTTTAGTTTTTTTTAGCAGGGTTTTAAAACTTCCAAAACCTGTTTTTCCAGGTAGAGTATGGGCATGGATTGTTAGCCTGTCATGTTTGATTAATAAGATGATGGTCATGCATCACTAACTTGATTAATTTTCACAGGGAAGCGACAATGAGACCTGACAATAGCAAAGCAGTGTATATAATTGACTTAGACTTCAGTACATCTCACGGTACATAGCAGTGCATAAAATATTTTGGAATAAAAGATTAGGATATGAGATGGTTTGGATTAAGTTCTTAACTGAGTAACTGAACTCACATCAGAGTCTAATAGAAATTGCATACAGATAGACTAGGAATGAAGGCAACTGTGACTGATGGGAGACTTCAGTCATGCTACACCATGTAGAGGATTAGGAACCTGGAAGATATAGAAATAATGATCACACTTCTCCATTTAATAGAAAAGATGAAGGAAGATGAAAAGTAAAGTGTCTGAGTGAAAATGGGCAGAGGTGAGAAATAGGAAATACCATGTGAGGTTGCACCACCAAAGTTGTGCCCCAAAAATTTATGAAGGTATATCAGTAGGACTCATCCTGTTGATGTAACAGGGACTTTTTCCCACTGAATTTAGTAACAGATTATATTGATGGTGTTCTTATTGCTACTTCATATTTCATCTGTAAAATTCTGCATTATCCAATCAAACTAAAAAAGGAGCCCACAAATTATGTTCAAAACATGATAATCTATTCTAGCTGCACATCTAGCCTTCATAACAGGCTTTGTCTATTGTCTTCTGTCATGCTATTTACTGAATCAAGAAGAGACTCTGCAGGTGCAGTATGGTATTGTATTCAGGTTAACTGCTGTGTTAATACTGAAAAAAAAATGTATGGATGCAGAAGAGTGGGAATGTATCACAGAAGAATAGGAAGGAACAGGACTTGACATCTTATCACAAAGAGTATTCTTGTGAGTTATAAGTTAAAAGTGGGGGAAGGAAAAGACTATAGAAGGTTAATATTTCATGTACGTGCACACTGGTGTACAGGCAGGAATAAGAGAGGCATTCCTTGGTAGTCACGGAAGAAGATGAATATGCTTCAGACATATACGAAATGACTTCACATGTGCCTGTCTTAGTCAGGACACAGTTCAGCTTTTCTATCTGAGCTGGAATGCATAGATATAAACCAAACCTCTTAGGAGTTTAATTAAAAAGCTATTACAGGTACTTGGCAAAATGCAATGGGTTTTATCAATTCCTTCAAAAAAGACAGTGTGAACATTCTATTTTGTTGTATGTATATGACATGTAATATACATGTAAATATGTAAAATAGAGAATGACATTTAAAAAATGTTTATATACATAACATTATAAGAGCATGGAGATGTTTTATCAATAATTATATTTCTATGATTATTAACAAAATGCATTTATTATCCAATGTCCTTCTTTGGACAATTGAAAATATTTTCCATGGTTTCTTTTTCTGTCTCTGTCCATATTGTTTGGTCACTATTTCATACTTTAAATTTAACAGAGCAGTCAAATTTTCTTCAGAAAGAAAATTCATTAAATATTATTTTATATATCAGTACACCCTTTAACTTCAGTACATTTAAATGAGACCTAAATATCTTTGTAGACCTAGCCCTACTTTCTGTGTTCTAATTGTCTTTTACTAGAAGAAATCTTAAAATAAAAGTGATGCAGGCCGACTGCAATCAGTAGACAGAAACCCCAAAATTCTACTAAAATTCTCCACTAAACCAAATAAAAAATTAAGCTTTGTTTCGTAGTCAGAATTAATTACCACTTCTCCATTGACCATACCCACTTATATTCTAGTGCCTAATAATAAAATTTGGAAAACTTATTTAGGAATTAATTTTTTTCAGTAGAATAGGCTGTGTGGAAAGGTAAGGAGATATATCTGACAATTCAGTATCAGAAAGTAATCCATTAGATGACTTCAATCAGCTGTACTCTAGAACTTACCCATCAGTGACAGGACAGCTAAGAGCCTGATCAGAAATTCAATTTCACAGATTTCTTCTTTTTTTTTAAAGGCCAAAACCATTTCATCAAACTTTGAGATTCTGTAGTGTAAAAGCTAAAGCAACAATAAATGTATCTAAGTCAATAAATTTCATCTTAAATGATTTATTTTTTTATATGTCCCTGCCTCCTGATAAGGCAGCCCATTGTCAGCCCTTCTAGAGTACAGTGTCAGAGCATGACCTGGCACAGTACAGGACATCCAGTCAGCCTACAGGCTGCCTCTTGGGAAGCCACATAGCCAGAAAGTGACTGGTGCCTACAGTTCTTCAGGCTGCTATAAAAAATATGGTATCTCACTAAATTCTACTAACTAGATTTTTTGTGTTGATTTTTTTTTTCATATGGAATAATTTTCCAGGACCAAACTGCTATCCAGAGATAAACACGTTAGAATGTTTAGAATCTTTTCTTCAAGATACAACAGCAAGCAGTGCTCAGTCTAAAGAAGACAGGCTTACCTTGATCTTTTAAACTTGTATTTGATGAAAAAAGCTGTTATTGATTTGTCCAGACAATCCATTTCAGCCTCACCACACAAAATAATTTCAAGTTAATCACAGTTTTTATTGTGAAAGGAATGTAGGTCCTGAAAATCACATAATCACTGCTTATTGTGTTTAAAGACATCACAAACAAAGTCAAAGCTAGAAGTACATATTTTAATATGGTATATTATTGCTGATATTTTGTTCATTTGTCTTTCTGAAGTTAGTACGGAGTATTCTTCTTTGATTAGAACTTTTTATATCATGTTAATCCAAAACAGGATAGGTAAAACAGTAACAAAATTTAAGGATTTCTGTATTATATTTTCTTTTTATCGTTATTCTTCTCTGCATAAATTCTCTACTAATGATTCTAGTGATGAAGTAGCACTTCTAAAGGCAACTTCTCTAACTAATGTATCATACAGATTTTTTGAACGCCAAAAAATATTTATGGCTTATTACCTATTAAGGAGCCAGCAGCCCTTTTCCTGTTGCAAGAATAAGCACAAAAATAATCCTATTACTAGCATTATTTACATATATTTTAATTAATTTTCAAGTGTCTTGTTAAACTAAAGCAATAATACAGTACTTTTATCCCTAAGAATTTTGATAATGGAAGTACTGCTTGTAACTGCAAAGTCTTGTAATGTTAGGTCCTTTGAATATTACACCTCTTGGATCAGCCAGTCCAGTCCCTTAAAATCATATATCATTATATCATTGTAATTTATCCATAAACTTTTCAAATATTTTTTTTAATTAGTTTGACTTTTAAATATCTTATTACTTTTACAATATTCCTTTAATTTCCATCCTAAATATATTTGCAGACATATTATACTAGCTTTTTCCTATGTCAACATTGCTGTCATGTAGCTCTTCACTCACACTTCGATGAAGAAAAACTATTAAAAACCCAAAATTGTGCCAAAATTTACTGAATTATATCAAATGATATAAGCACTGAAATATAACCAGACTCCACTTTAATAAATTCTTTTTTTATCTTTACTCTCCTTATCTTTCTTTTTCTAACCTCTGCATAGTCTAAGCTGACAATTTGCTTTATTATTAATTAACATACTGCTGGCAAAAATTTCAGTATATATAGCTGTTGGTTTTCTTAGACATGAGATGAGAACCAGAAGTAAGTTTGGAATTGAATTTGACTTTGGGAAAGGATAAACTACTGATCTTCATTCATAAAGCAGACTTTAAGTATTTTTGTTAAAAATATTTTTCAACCATGGTGGACTGGGCAGTAGCAACAAAGTTTAGGATAATTTCCAAGCTTAAGAGGACTTAACTTTCTGTTGTGCTTACTTTGATGCATTTTCTTGCCTTTGTGCTGATACCTTATATTCAAGATACTTCTATTTGAGTATGTAAAAGACTGCATTTTTAAATCTAGTAGGAAGGGAAAGAGTATCTTAAGAACAAGTAGACAAAAATATGATTGTTTATTCAATTTTCTTTTGTTCATTGCTACCATTTCATATAGAAGCCAGAAACTGTTTATAGTATTTTATGAAAATAAAAATTTTACTTGCCAGAAGATATAGACTGTTGGGTTTTATTATTTTCTTTTTATTATTATTTTTTCTTTCTGCTGGTGTAACACTAAATAGGGGGATGGAGAATGCAGAATAATTTTGGAAACAAAGACATGTTCCACATATAGCACTATAACGCACGTGTACACACACACACACACATAAATAAATCAAATACTAGTGAGATCTCTGTTGTGTAGTCTCAATAATACCTTGCCTTTAGAGATACCAGGATCTAGCCCTCCATTCCTATTTCTCTATATCTCTTCTATCTGCAGTATCTAGGAACCTACATTAAACCTTATGTTAATTGGGCAATACTTTTCCTAAAGGCTGCTCTGATACTCATGCTGTGGCAACACCACTTGTTTGAAAGCAAGCTCTCAAGGATGCTAGCTGAAAATAAAATTCTTTACTGTTCATTGCTTTATTAGAAAAAAGAAAAAAAAAGACAACAAAACAAAACAAAATCAACTAAAAGACCAAACAGTTTTCAGTTATAGTCTGAAATCAGATTTAAAAGAATGCTGTTATTTTGCCTGCTATGCAGCATTGTAATTATTATAAATATCAAATTAAACATTTACTGTGATTTTAGTAATTGCCAAGTCAGATCAACAATATCATAGAAATTTTGATTTCAGCTGACATTTTTAGAAGTAAATAAAAAAGGAACAGCTCTTTAACAGTTGCAGGAAAAAGGCTATCACCAAAAAAATCCAACCTGAGGCAAAAAAAAACCACTTAGACTTCAACAGGCTCATTTGTTCTGCAGAGTACATGACTGAAATGCAATAAGTAGTGAAACCAGCTGCCGGTATTAAATGACTTAGTGAAATAAAGTCACTGGAAATCAGTTCTGTTCAAATACTAAATCAGCTGTAACAGAAGAATCATGGAATCATAGAATGGCTAGGGTTGGAATGGATCTTAAGATAATCTAGTTCCAGCCCTCCTGCCATGGGCTGGGGCACCTCCCACTACACCAGGTTGCTCAGGGCCCTGTCCAGCCTGGCCTTGAACACTGCCAGGGATGGAGTATTACCACTTGCTTGAGCAACCTGCTCCAGCCTTGTCACTCTCACCTAAATCTTCCCTGTTTAAGTTTTAAGCCATTGCTCCTTGTCCTATCACTATAATTGCTGATGAAGAGTCCCTCTCCAGCACCCTTGTAGGTCCCCTTCAGATACTGGAAGGCTGCTATGAGGTCTTCTCACAGCCTTTTCCAGGCTTAACAGTACCAATTTTCTCATCCTGTCTTTATACAGGAGGTGCTTCAGCCCCCTTACCATCCTCATGGCCCTCTTCTGGACTTGCTCCAACAGATCCGTGTCCTCCACAGGGCTGCTCTGAATCACTTCTCTGCCCAATCTGTAGCTTTGCCTGGGATTGCCCTGACCCAGGTGCATTTTGGTTTATTAAACTTCATGACATTATCTTTGGCCCATCTCTCAAGCTTATCCACATCCCTCTGGATGGCATCCCTTCCCTCCAGTGTGTAATAAAAGAAAATAAATATAAAATATTCTTGAATATTTTATTTTGTTTTGTGTACTAAAATAAGATTTGTTTTGTGTAGCAAAATAATATTCATACTTCCTGGTTTTGCCATGTAATTCAATAAATGAGAACTTTTGAACACAGGTGAACAGTTCCCTGGCCTTCTTTTTACCTTTTTTTACAAGCTTTTACTAATTATATAATTAGGGACATATTAAGTGCATGTCAAGTGATTCAGAAGCATTTATGCTTCATGATGTAATATCAGTAAATGACCTTCTCCAGAATTCTCTCTTCTTTCACTCCAGCTACCAATGATGTCCATGCTTGAGGAGGTGCTAACTTTTGAAACAATTTCTGCACTTTATTATGCAGAAGAAAGAAAAAGAAAAGGAAAATGAAAGGGGAAAAGAAAGGTGAAATGAAAAAGAAAGAGAAAAAGAGGAACAGAAAAAGAAAGGCAACAAGAAAAAAAGAGAAAGGAAGAAAGAGAAAAAGAAAAGGAAAAGGAAAATGGAAAAGGAAAAGGAAAAAAGGAAAAGGAAAGGAAAAGGAAAAGGAAAAAAGTAAAAGGAAAAGAAGGAAAAGGAAAAGGAAAAAGAAAAGGAAAAGGAAAAAGGAAAATGAAAAGGAAATAGGAAAAGGAAAAGGAAAAGGCTTTTTCTCCAACTTACAATTTTTAAATACAGAAAAAGGAAGACACTTGGACTAATCTACAAATGCTGAATAAAAACTAAGGCCCACCCTAAAAAAAAATATAATATGAACTGAGAAAAGTTCACAGAAAGATAGTATTATTATGCCCCTGCTGTAAAAAATAAAAGAAAGAAAAAAGGAAGAATCAGCAAGAAGTGTCTTGTCCAGTCTCAAGAGACTGAATATGTTGCCAAGAAATGTAAAATTATGAAGGTGGTACTTTGTGAGTAGATCAATGTACAACATTACAGCACTAGTATTTTCCCCTCCACCTGGAATGTTAGTATAACTAATTCCTGATAGGACTGCCCTCACTTCACTGAAAAAAAAGCTTTGGGCTAAGTAATAAATGGTAAACCAGATCAATACAGTGATCTGTAATACAATTTAAGAACCAATGTGAGTAGTAAATAAGTATATGGAAATTTGATTTGTGAAGCAAAGATTGAAAATACCCATTTTTATTCTGACATTTAATTAAACTTATTAATTTTTATTAAAGTCAAGCTCATATATTTGTTAGTGGGCTGAATGTACAAGAACGCATTTAGCAATTTCCATAATGGTTGCCAAATGAAATTATAGTCATATTAACTATATGATCAGTTACCAAATCTTGATTAGTTGCCTCCTCATAAATTTCTTCAGCATCAGATCAGCATACTTTCTTTTAAAATAAGTATTTCTTTACTAGCAAACTGGTAAAATTCAAGCCTGATATAAAAAAAAAAAAAAATAGGTAAGACGCCACAGAAACTTCCCTATTATTGTAGCTATAGCAAGCAAACAAATGATATTCCTTGCAAGAATACTAAGCAAAACAGCTAAACTATAGACATAAATTCAACAGACAGATAGGTGAACTGCCTAAATGAAGTGAAGGTTTTGGGGTTTTTTTTTAATATTAATTAGAAAGAGTTATACTTCATATATTATACATTTCTTGACTCAGAATCTGTTTATTGAAGTTAAGGGGTTTTTTTAAGTGTATGAGCAAGTTCAACAAAATAAGAGAGAAAAATAACAAAGGAGAATTCAATGACAAAAAAGGGGTGGGGTAGCATATATTTTATGGTTGTATTATTATAGTTCTTGCACTGAATATTACCTCTCAAAAACTTAAATATATTTGAGTTCAGGATATGGCAAACATGCAGTTCATAATATTTGGGGAATAACTATAAGGGTGATTTACTTTATTCAGTTTTTTTGAGGGAGCAACATATTTTGAGCAGATCAAGCACAAAATGAATTCTCATATATAGCTACTTTTTCTCCCTAGTTCTATTATAGAATTTAAAGTTGTCTGACTGTGAGCACCGTTACAATGTGTACTGTAATGAAGACAAACTGCAGTCGCAATGAGTGCCAGGAAACAGTCAAGTTTGTGCAACACTATATGAGAGTTAGGTCTTCCGATCTTGTCCTTCTGTCACACAAAAGATCTCTAAGCAGAACTGACAATTCACATAATGTTGGACTTCAGCAACCTCTTCTGGTATCCCCCAGATTCTTAAATGCTGTCTAAGTTAGGACCCAGATGGTCCTCTCAGGTAAGTGGTCCTCTAAGATCCAGAGGTACATCCTAGTCACATCCCATTCCCATGGTAGCACAAGACACAAGTGTATCTCAGATCTGCCTTTTTTCTCCTATTCATCTCCTTAGTCACACTCTTTCATCTGTAAAGATGTGACTTTGCTGTCGGTAGCAAAACTTCACATGTGTGAATAGAAAGGAAGGTGAAAAATGGCAAGGCCATGTTAGCAGGCTATCTTCTGACATATTTTCTAGTTCCTCTAGATGTACCCAGAAATCTCTCTGCAAAATTAAAATGTAATCTCAATAACAATTGCAGATATTCATGAGAAACTCTCTGCCTGGATGCCCATGCAAATCAGCTAATGATATCGGGCTGACCTTCCATAGCCACAGACAGCAGAATTGGTTTCTAGGGACTACATTCTTTCTATTAAACAATTCTAAACAAGTTGGGAAGTTGCATTTGTCAATCAATTAAAAATCTTTAAAAAGTGAATAGTAATACCTCTGTAACTAGAGATATCTATTCTAGGTATCCTTAAATTAGTGCTGAACAAGTTTGTTTAACTTCCTGAAGGTGTTAAACACCATAACAACACAGCACTGCACCAATAGCTGCTTCAAGGCAATACGAAATAGTCTAGGCTCAGAAACTTACAAGATTTAATCTACTAGCTGACAATGTTATTGCATAGGCATTTGCAATTACTCCCAGGCAACTCAGAGAATGCTAATAAAATACTGAATGGCATAAAATAATATACTCTACACACCTGGCCAGACAAGGCCAGGCAGGATCAGGATTATTGCGAAAAACAGCAGTAAAGTATGTAGCTCAGTGGAAAAATTGGCATGATATCCTGTGGTGCCAACATCTTAAATTCCAATAGTGTCAACAAAATAGACATTTTTTTTCAGAAATCATTGTTTAAATAAAATACATTATATTAGTCCAAACAAATGTTATGCTGTTACTTCTGCATATTTTTTGATTGGGAAAAAGTTGTTACTACTATAGTCTGTCAATAGGAATTGAGAAAGTCCAAGCCTGTATCCCCATTTCAGTTCTTATACTTTCCAGATGTTTATTTCCACAATTTTGTTTTTCGGTTCAGTGATGATGCAAGAATTCAATAAATTCCAGGAAATAATAGCTATATTAAGTTGCACTTGATGAGGTATCTACCAGATAGTTAGGCTGTACGTTAAACTAATTAATTTCAATAGCTTGTAACAGAAAACAAAAAAGTCCTTTTTCAGATAGTTAAAGGCTTTTGGTTGAAGTCAATCTGTGGATCATGCTTTTGATTTTCAGTGTTCAATTGAATTCTGCATATAATACTTGATAAATAATTATTTTAGCTTCATTTCTTTTTTTTTTTTAACCACTTATTTGGAGGAAAGAATACACCAGTATTACCTTTGCATCCAAGGTAAATGCCCACTGTTTCTTCAGTTGAAATAGATGAGAATATTAAGTTATTGCAGCATGTAGGATCTTTTTTTTTAGGATACTGATCAAACTGCAAAATATTCTACTTTTACTTTCCCAGATACTAGATGGAGATTATAGAAAGTCCTTACACTTTTTTCATAATGCTAATTCTCATCTAACTTTTGAGGGTTTTTTCATGCTTTGGTTTTGCAGTTAATTTATATGTTTTATTTTTCTTAATCATCCTACAAATACGACATGATTCACTATGTCAGAATAAACTTTTAAATTCCAGCAGCTGATTTCTTCAAAGTTACGAGAAAATGATGCTTATTACAAATAAACTCCCTTAAACTTACATTGTGAGGAAAAAACACGAGTTAGTAATATAGATGGAATACGTTTGGTGAAGCCCACAATAGATTCAAATACTTCATAGGTAAGCTCATAAGATACTTTGCAGAACCACACGTAAGTCTGTCGTGGTTTAAGCCCAGCCAGTAACTCAGAACCACACAGCTGCTTGCTCATTCTCCCCTTTCCATCCCCCCACTCCTGGAGGGATGGGAAGGAGAATTGAAAGAATGTGACTCCCATGGATTGACCAAGGACTTTCTGAGTCTCATGCTCTGCCAGGGAGGAGGGGAAGCCGGGAGGAAGCAGACACAGGACACCTGACCCAAACTAGCCAAACAGGTATTCCATACCACAGCACATCATGGCCAGTATAGAAGCTGGGGGCAGTTACCTGGGAGGGCTAGATCGCTGCTGGGGTTGGGCTGAGCGGGTGGTGGCCAGTTGTATTCTCTTCCCCTGTTATTTCCCTTATTATTATTATTGGTGGCAGCAGCAGTGGTTTGTGTTATACCTTAGTTACTGGACTGTTCTTATCCCAATCCGTGGGAGTTACATTCTTTTGATTCTCCTCCCCATCCCTCTGGGAGCTGGGGGAGGAACAGCAGGGAGCGAGCGAGTGACTGCATGCTTCTGGGCTGCCGGCTGGGCTTAAACCACGACAGTTTTTTGTGGGATACTGTACACTCAAAAACACCTTGGCCTCAGTGGACCAAGTAATCCCTGAATCTTTCTCTAGCCATGGCACATTCCGTACTGCAGGAAGGTGGACGGTGCTTTGTCAGTGGAGGTGCTGCACAGACAGGAGATAGTTGATGCTACTGCTGAACCCAGGACAGAAGCAAAACCAGAAGACTGAATGTTTACATCTACGTGCTGAGTATCCAATGACAATAAGAAAGCAGTAGAATGGACAACACAGAACCAACTAAACTAAAATCTGGCTTTTGATGCATTAGGTATGATATTGGCTATGAATAATGAGGTATGGAAAGTAGCTAGGTATAACTACCCCAATATTTATTTCTTTCTACAGTAGAGTGTATATGCCCAGCAGCTGTCAAGAGTTTGACTTGCTACCCATGTTAGATTGCCTAGCACCTCAGAAGAGCCCATGATTGCAGAGGGACCAGATCTACCATTTGGAAAAAAACTGATGTAAAACTCCTTTGGAAGTGGTGTAGGAATAGGCTACTTACTGCTTCTTGTCCACATGGAATCAGGCAATGTTTTCAATGAGGCTGTCACACCCAAGAGTTAATAATAACGGCTTTTCAGCAGGGATATTTCAAAACATAGTTGATTTTATGTGCCTTAGAAGACCCAGAGAGGAGAAGGTTCATAGAGTTCATCTCAAATCCTGCAAACTGGCCCATTAGTCTTTACCTCCAGTAAGAGGACTGAACTTTTTAAACCTTATTAAATATTACAGGATCTCAAATTGTTTACGGGTGTGTTAATGAAGTTTGAAGTAGAAAAGCAGAACAAAGGTTGTGATTTACATTTTTGCTTTTCTGGGAATAAATCAGTTTTGTTCCAGAAAAAAATAGATATTTCTCTGAAGTATGATGATTTTTTTTAAAAAAAAAAGTGTAATTGAAGAAAACTTTGTCTCTCTGAATGGCACAGCAAGAAAAGCACTCCAAGATGTGCTTTTCATCCCAAAAAGGTAAGTTACAACGTGATGAAGACACGTTTAGACCAGCTGACTTGATAGTTAGAACACAGTCACCATAGTAACAGAATTCATTTATCCTTCTCTCCCTAATCCAGTGAAGAAACACAAATGAGGCAGGGGGGGTAGAAATATAGGGAACTTGTTCTGTTACTACTGCTTATCTTCATACCCCTCTGTTGAAGTATTTTAAAACACAAACAGGTATCCAAAATACTTACATTGTCTCACACAGGTTGGAGGGCAAATTATGAAGACTTTGTTTAATGCATATTAGTTATTTGTCTTTGATATTTGTAATGCTTTTGTATATTCACCTGAAGTAGCTTTTGTTTAGCATAGGCAACATTTTTAAAGCAGACTGTAACAGTTCTAATACTTGGGTCAGGACAAGCACAGTTGATTTTCATTATATTAATTCCTCTAAATGTTAGGGGAATAAACAGACTCTATTCTTGCAAAGAACAAACAGATTATGTATTAATATCCTTTGATTGGAGTGTCCCAAGTCAAGGGCAAAAAGACAGGAATTTTGAGCCATATCCCAACTTTTCCAGTTGTTCTCTATCAGTAACAGTAATACAGCATAGTCACCTCTCAGCTGAGGAGAAAAGGTTAAACCAAGATGCTAAGTCCAGAGTCAATGGTAAAACTTCCAAGAGGTTTAACTTTTCTTTCTGCAAATTTATTCTCCAGTAGTCAGACTTAACCTGTGCAAATCTATTTGAATAGGCCAAATTACCCCAGGCTTTCATTTCTTCAGTTTCCCCTGTAGCCTTAAATCATAGGTTTAAACTAACAATAGCGTGTGTGGCTTTAAACTAACATAGTAAACTATAGCAAACTGTTCTAACTTGCTAACATGTAGAGAGAAAGGAACATTCAGCTGACAGGGGAAGGAACATCATGGGACTGATAACAACTTAGGAGACAATAAATAAGACCATGGATGCCAGCCTTCAAGATATCAGAGTGGTGCCCAATGTGGAGCAAGACTGGAACGGAACAGAACAGAAACAAAGACATACCAATTGCTAACTCAGCACTAGGACCTTGCGAGCATGAGCAAGCACTGAGGTCATCCAGTAACACAGTGAGGAAGACTATCAGTGACCACCAGTGACCCCCACTCAGCAGGAAAGCGCACATGCATAATTAGAATGCAAATACTACAATTAGTTCCTGGAAACGCTATGAATACGCATGAGTATGCTAAATATATAGTTGCTGCCAGCAAGTATCCCTTGCGCTCACATATGTGAAACTATTCGCATGTGAGCCCAGTGCTGCAATAAAGAACTCCTGCTTTCGAAAACTCCAAATTGAGTCTTAGAGAGTTCCTCTGACCAGCTTGTATGGTAACACCACAGCTTTTGCTTTATACTTCGCTTTCAGCACTAATCCAGAGAGAAAATTATGTTTTACCAACAGCTGTTGTGATTAAAAACAACCATAATAACAAAAAACTCACCCACTTTTGGTTATCTTTAATGTGATAATAAAGAAGAAAACAATTTTGTTTGATTGTTTTCATATTGGATACTGGAGAATACTTTGCCAGTAGAAATCATTAGAACAAAAGACAGTAGCAATGCTTCAATTTGCCACTGTCTTGGATGAAGTTAAAAGAAAAAAAAAAAAAAAAAATCAAACTCTACAAGTCAAATATTCCATCTTGCAGAAAAAGTCTCCTGAATTACTGTCCACTATGAGAATTTATTATGAGGATTTATTATGAATTTTACACAGCTTTTTTTTTTTTATGCAAAGATGTGGTTTTGTGGGGTTTTTTTGTGGGGTTTTTTTTTTTTTTTCTAATTCCCTTTAACATTCATATGGATAAAATGTTTAAAGAGGGACTATAAATATTCCCAAATAGTTTTTCAGGTATGGAAAAGCACCTCCGGTTATTTCAAAAGGTTTCTATATCTTGAGATACGATTTGCTAAAAATAAAAAAAGAAACCCGCCCAAGAAAACCAACTAACCAAAAAAAAACCCACAAAAAACCCATGATTTTTTTATATGTCTTCTTTGAAAGAAAAAGGTATTTCTGGCTCAGCAGTCAAAAACCACCACAAACTCCTTGCTTTACAGATAGGATAAAACTAACTTCTATGTTGTTTCACTCTGAGTTTATCACTGGCATTTCTCATTCACCACTGAGAGTTGAAAAGGAGAAAACTAAGTTTGCTTTCTTCAAAGGAGTTCAGATCTGACAACTCCTACTCTACTTTTGAGGTTTTGGGCATTTTTTTGAGTGGCATCTGTTCTTTCATTATGCTTCGGCAGAACAAACACTCCATTAAATAACTTTTTAACACTTAAAATATGTCTGCTACGGTACTTTCTCTACCTCCGCCACAGCAGGAACACCTTTTCCTTGAATATTTCTACTGCCTGATTTCAGGCAAGCTATGTCTGCCTTCTCATCTCTGTATCTAAGAGGAAGGGCAGCTGGGATGCCCACCACCCATCTGGGCCCACTGAAGACTCCTCCTCACTCCCAAGCTGAGAAGTTCTTAAACTAGCAAGAAGTGAAGTTCACTGAAAACAAAGAGGAAATGGAAGAAAAACATAATTTACACAGTAATTTATGATTTTTTTTCTTTAAATACAATTTTATTAAAACATTTGCTTTTAATACCTTGTAGAAATCCACCACCTTGGAGACATGAGAAGCTGCTGACTTTCTTCAAACCAAAGGAAGAACAGGTATTTCTCCAAATCCTGCTTCAGCAGAATTTTTTCTCATTTTTAACAATGACAGGCTGGATTTAGTAAGTTACTGTGAACTTGGCAAGATTTTTTCACTTTGTCCTTTTAAAAATACGCTTTAAAGAAAACTACTTTCATAAACAGACACTACAGATAAAGGGTCAGCATGCACCAAGGCGCTAAAATACAGGAAAACCACAAGGACGTTACTAGATTGTGCTTTTAAGAAACTACTCGGAGACACAACAGTGAACGCAGATAAGAAGGAAAGACTACTCGCAACTGAACAAGGGTTAAAATGCCAGGGATATAACAATTTCAGGTCATCTATCAGCAGACTGATACAGTTTAAAATTCACATTCAGCATAAACAAGACAATATGCCTGTGATGATGGGGGACAAGCTACAGTACAATGGCTGAACTCTCCTATAAAGCTGGTGTGCTGATGGTGTGACTCTGACTCAGGAACTGGGCACCAGATTTGAAAGTCTCTTTAATACACTGGGTGATCTACACTGTGAGACAAGTGGGGTTGGTATCTATATCTGTGGAGACAGAAGAAAAACCTCCTAGCCTCTGACAGTGGTGAGAAACGACATTAATAAGCCTTGCCTTTTGGGGTCTGATATCAGCTTCCTTACTCAGCAGTTCAGTATAAGGCTACTACCACTTCTGACCTGTTTCTTTCATCACTAGCCTTCCTGTAAGAAAACAGCAGAGCGCACCAGCAGATGAGTCTACACAAAGGTTGACAGTTTGGTTACTTACACAATACATATATTACACTGTTGGGACATTCGTATATGTCCTTTATCACAGGATCAAAGTGTTTTATTTATGCCCTTGGCACATGCATATTTGTTTACTGGAGTCAGGATTTTGTCCTGCATGGTCTCCAATCCAGTTTTTATTTAAAACTACAAGACTATATGCTTTTCTATTTGGGTATTTTGGGCTGTGTGGAAGGTTTTTTTTAGGCCAAAGAAAAGAGTGCAGACAGATACTTGGTAACTAATTTGTACAAAAAGTCATGGGAGTTTTATTTTTAACACTGATTTAAGAAATGGGCTTAATAGAAAACAGATGTACTTAATAGTCCATCTTACTTCATTGATGAGATGTGCAGAACCTTGCTTTGTCTATTTACAGCAGGTTAGGACTTACCATTTTGCATCTGTCTTCTGCTCCCTACAGCCTTTCCTATGAAGTTACTTTGACACAGCCCATTTTAATACAACATCAGGCTTCCCAGCAAACTGCTGCTATTTTCATTTTTTGGCCATACAAAGCTTTCCCAAAGCCATATGTACTTTTTGAAAGTTAATCAGGCAGGTATCATTGGAGGGTTTTCACAGACTAAGAACCACCATCTCTCGATATATTATTTTCATGAAAACATTAATAAGGAACACTTGCATGGGGGTTTTTTCCTTTGTTTGTTTAAATTATATTTGGCACAAACAAAAAATCAGCCTGTAACAAATTTCAGCATAACAAAGATCCATGGGATCACACATACAACAGAAGGTGACCTTCCTCTGTCACTTAAAGCTCCTGCTCTTACTAAGAATCCACCTTGGGAAAGATACTGACTTTATTGTTTCTGCTGATTTTTCTTTCTGCTTTACACTTAGGCTGTTTTGTCTGGATTAGCTCTTCAGGGGTATTCCCCAGAGGAGGCAGGAGTCGCTTCTTACTGTTTCGGTTTTCTGAGAGCCACTGGGGAGGCAGCTCAAAGGGTCCAAAACCAAACTGCATGGAATACTTGTCATTTACCGTATCAACTTCTGTGGCCACAGCTGGCGCCACCTGAGCTGTAGAGTCTGCAATTGTCTGTGGTATAAATTTGTGAACCAAAGTCTCTCCTACCTCTAAACTGGTGGTAGGAATTTCCTTCTGTTCCAAGTCACCAGCACCAATAACTTTGGTCTCATTCTCCTCATCTTCTGTTGGCTTGAATATTTGTTGTTGCCCGATATGAAACATCTCCAGAAGCTGACTTCCTGAACGGACACTGGGCTCCAGATTAGCATCTGCAAAACCACCTGAGCTGACAATATTTCTCCTGCTGTACCTTTGGTGCAGTTGTACTAGTGTCCCCACTAAGCACTTTCGTACTGATTTGTTCACAGTTAAAAATAACAAAGGATTGGCCAGCAAAGAGACCTTAGGTAACCAGATGGCAGTGAGAAACAAGAAGACTGAAATATCTGAAATATTGAGTATGGTGCGGTAAATCACCAAAGTTACATAGGGGACACTGCAGAAAATAAATATCATAACCATGGAAAGCAGCATGGCATGAAGCTCAGCTTCTCGCTGGGAGGCATAAGGGATAGAAATTGTATTCTGAGGGGTCCTTAATGCAGCTATGATGACTTTTTTCTTCTGGCTGGCACTCAGTGCCCTGCGAATAAGAATCATAAAGAGAAATACCACAGCCACTGGTACAATCACTGTGGTGATGTTATAGATGATGACATATATCAGGTGGCCAAGGGAGTAACTCCAAGATTCAGAACAGGTGGACATGGCATAAATATCAGACACGTTGGTTACAGCAAATACTGGAATGCTAGCCACTATTGCATGGGCCCAGATATAGATAACCATGTCTCGGGATTTTGCATCAGATATTTTTCTTTCCAGAGGGTATAAAACAGAGTAGTACCTGTCAAAAAAACAAAATAAAGTAAAATTACAACTGATTCAATGCAAAAGGTGAAATCTGTAATGAGCATAATGCTTAGGAGAAGCTTCTCAGGAGCTGTCTGAGCAAAATGCCCCAAAACCCTAACTGGGTTGCCAACTAACTACCTGCTTATGAGTAAAAAATAAAGAACAAAAAGAGAATGCCTTTGCAGGCCTGTCTGTGGAAAAAAAGTGAATAGTCAGACTTCAGGATCACATTATGGTGGCAAACGATTCTTTCAGTAAGTGGAACTGTATCACTTCAGCTGATGCATTTGAACATTATTCTAAAGCTTTCATTATTTACTTGTAAACTGGACAGTATATTGCACACAGCACAAAATCTCAGCAAATGTGATGGAGGCATAGGTATGTTGCATTAAAAGGTCATACTCGTGGTTAATTTGAAAGCCTGCTTTATGACAGATTTTTTCTTCTGGATATTTGCAAAAAGCTGTTGGTCACAAATTACACGTACCCCTCTACTGGAAGTACAACAGGGTTTTGTTCTGCAGAAGCTCTGTAGGGCAAGGCCCTGAGCAAAAGACCAGTCAAACACTGAACATTCCATGTGCATTAAAACATGCACTTCAGATTTCAGGTGCTGCTTCATTGCTTGCTTACTACTGTAGACTTTTAAGCTCACAGAATTTTCGTGACAAACCTATCCTTTTACACTTACCATTAGAAGCAGAAGCAGTCTGTGCTTTTTGTAAGATTGCAAGTTTTACTGGTGAAGGGCAAATGATACACTATTCCAGTGCCAACATTGGTATGCATTACAGAGAGTGATACTGCATTTATCAAGGCATTAACATTCAAGTAAGAGACATACCACTTTATTAGGTATAGAGTTTAGTCTGGTAGAGCTAATGTATCGTGTGGTGAGACACAGTAACAGACTAACAATAATTTTATCTAACATGTATAAATGCACTGGTTCAGTAATGTAAACTGTATTAAACCAGTACCTACCTTTCCTTAAAAATATCTTACTTACTGTCACTGACAAGATGATAGAGCTGTTCATTTAGGTGTAATAAGTGACTGCTAATAATAGTAAGCAAACTGAACTGAATCCAAAAACTTAGACAATCCAAAGGGCCACTTTAGATTTAGACTGATCTTCTACATACAAATCCTCTCAGAATTCTGATTGTATTAATACTGGGGGATTTTTTAAAACAAATCTATATTTGAAATTTGAAATAGATAAGACAATCTACCTCAGGAATTATTGGTAAGTTATTCTAACAGGCAATGGCTTTCAACTTCTACAGTTAAAAATACACCTTATCTGTAGTCTGAAGTTGTCTACTTTCAAGTTCCATTACTGAACAAAAATTATCAACAAGAAAGAAAGGATAAAAACTTCTCTGAAGACAAATCTATAGACTCAAAGTCCTTTTGAATTGTTCAGAGATATCAGAGTAAACTGAAAAATAAAGAGTTTTGATGTTACAGAGAAAAATATGCCAATATGCTCTAGAAAGAAGCTGCACACTGTGAGAAAAGCACTCAAAGATCAATATGGAAGATATAAAAGGGTTTCAAAGGGAGAAATAAGACAGAAAAATCAAGGATCCTGGCAAATTTTCTCTCTTACCTGTCAAGGGCAATGGCTGGAAAACTAAGGATGGTCACTGAGCAGAAGACTTTATGCAGAAACTTGGCAATTCTGCAGAAGAGCATTGTATAAATCCACCAGCAGCAGTGTGGGCTGGCACTAAGAGCAATGTCAAAAGGCACACAGACTAGGCTGGCACAGATCCCCGAGCAGGCCAAATTCTTAATGAGTCTGTTTGTTACAGACTTAAGTACTGATGTTCTGCAAGTTGACCACAGCACCATGATGTTACCTGTGAGTAGAGACAGGAAAGATAAAGCAAAAATAAAAATCATAGAATCATAGAATACTTAGATTTGGAAAAGATCTTAAGATCATCTAGTTCCAACTCAAACAAACAAGCAACCAACCAACCCCTTCCACCCCCAAACCCAACAATAATTTTTACAGTTCTGAATGTTCCCTAGTACTGCAAACAAAAATACTTGTTTGGAGTTTGCCAGGAGTCACTGATTTGAACCATCACACTGCTCAGACTGAACAGCCTATAATGACTAGTGGCTTTATAATTCAGATGACTGAAAACAATTATTCCACAGCTATATCTTCCCATCTTCTAGTGATGAATGAATTAGGGAATTTCAGAGGAAAATGCTTATATAGGATATCCAAAGCACACTTTTAGATGCTTATGTTTACTCCTGCATTAAATGAGCCATCCTGAATATTCAAATATATATATTTGCTAAAGTTTTCATATTTTACTAACTAGTGCATAAGTCTTTTTAAAAGATAAAAATACACTGCAAGTAAATGTAAAGATAATTGAAATATAAATTAGTTTTAATCTGTTTGTCTCTGTGCTCTGTAATTGCATCACAGCAGCTTGCTTTTTCCACTGGCCATTTCAGTGACACAGATGGGCCTGTGTGAAACCACATCCAGAAGAATTTTGTCTTTTTTCATTCCCCCAGGAGTTTTTCTATACACATAATGACCTGCAATTAAACAAATGGGGCAGGCAAAAAAAAAAAACCAAAAAACCAAAAACCACTTAATGCACATAACTTCACAAAAATAAACACAGAAGGCAACTCACTTTTGGATATTCAAGCCCTACACATTTGTTTCAAATAGGGTGAACAGCTGACTGTGAAGCAGAAGTACAGAGAAAAGTCAAATATACACAGTGAGAGAAAACAGCATCTTAAGCTGCTGAATGAGATATGAAAAAGCAGCTGCA
Source organism: Lorius lory (assembly GCA_025629905.1). Taxonomy (NCBI): domain Eukaryota; kingdom Metazoa; phylum Chordata; class Aves; order Psittaciformes; family Psittaculidae; genus Lorius; species Lorius lory. Next base: position 24,238 of record JAOSLQ010054505.1, read on the forward strand.
GCCCCCCCTACTTCTCTCTGACACTATCATTTTTTGGCTTGATTTTTTCCTGGAACCAATAAAAACCCCCATGTAAAATGCCAGCAAGGTCATATTCTTGTTCACATGGCTGACATGTATACCAAATGGCAAGTTCTAAGAAATACCAGAAAGTCAAGCTTAGCTTCTTGATAAAACAGTGCACCACTTCAATAGAAGCATGCAGCATTAACTTCAAAATCCACCTCACATACTTGCTATTTCAGTCTGCAGTTCTTGAATCTGGAATTCAATTTTCTATATACTGTGTTGCGTCTTACGCAAATTTCTTTTTGGTAGCTGACAAAATATTGAGTTATGTATTTACTATCTGATGTGTTTTAAAGAATGGAATCATTATCTGGTTTTGGCAGGTGCTTTGGGCTTGACAATGTATTTCACAGGCAGTATTTAATCAGTTATATTTAAAGCTTCCTAAGTTGCTAGGTGATATTCAGTCAACCAACCACTTGCTTTCAAGAATATCTCTAACTCTCCAGTTATTACAGAAATACTTCTCACATATGTTATTACAATGCCCTGGAATAGGGGAGGAGCTGGGTTGGGTTTTTTTTTGTTGGTTTGGTTTGGTTTTTAACTTGAATCTTTCATCTGGTTTGAATTACACTGACTTTGTAACCCTACTTTCAAAGCAAGTTTCACCTCCATTAGAATGAATATAAATGAAGAATAGAAAAATAAAAGAAATAAGACGTTTTTTCATTAATACTTCAGAAGCTGCTAGAGAATTCCTGAGGGTATTCTTCAGGGTCCTACA
>JAOSLQ010054505.1:25133-38233 GCA_025629905.1 Lorius lory
TTTGACCTGCTAGTCACGCTCCTTTTGATGCAGCCCAGGATATGGCTGGCTTTCTGGGCTGCAAGTACACACTGCCAGCTCATGAATGACACAGCAAGCAGTATCATAACAATGAGTATGTATAACAAAGTTGGATGAATACTGATTAAGAACTAATTTTAAGAATGTTCTGTGTCCAAAGGTCATTGTAATCTTACAATTCAAGGCAAAGATTACATCTATGTTAGAAAGAAGACTGCAAAGACTAAACTTTTCTGTTAGCTGAAAGGTGTTGAGAGCTAAAAGAACAGAATATGTGCTGTTCTCATAGCTTAATCTCATAGTTAATTGTAGAATTTTACTTCAATTGTTTAAAAAGTTAAGTTTGTACCAGGAGGAAGTGTTCCACTTCTTTTTCTGCTGTATTCAAAATCTAACCTGTGAAAAATACTAAAACAATTTTGGGGGAGGAAGGTATTTTTCTGTATTAGCGTTAGCATGTACATTTTACTTCACCAGATTTTCTTTCCTGTGATAAAGGTAACATCTTTGAACCTGTCACATTTGATGAGCAGAAAACACGGAAGAGCATTATAGATAGTAGCCTGACTAAGGTAATAAAATGGAAACTGAGACGTGAGAGATACCAAACTAAATGCTTCTGGCCATATCAAGAACACTAATTTAAGAGAGATTTTTAACTGAGCTCTGTAGTCAAGTGATGAAACAATACAGAAAAGATGTTTTCAGTCTGTAAAACTACTTTTGCAAAGAAATTTTTCAAAGAAGTTCCAATTTTGCAAGTATCATAGCTTTCTTAGTTTCAGCTACAGTTAACTGTTCTCCAATTATGCAGAATATAAGATAGAAATCTGGGTTGTCTGATATAAAGGTGATATTGCAGATTGGTATATCATGTATCTATGGCTGGTCATTTGGTTATTAAGTCTTTCCAGAACTATGTGCAATAACACTGCAAGCATGCCAGGTGTCACATACTAAATGTAAGGCTCAAAACACTGGCTCGTGACTCACACTGCCTTTCACAATAAAGTATGTACATTACACATTAATGCAGTTGTGCATCACTCCTACACCTTCTTTCCTGATGGGAATTTGGTTAGGCTGACAGTGATGCTCACCTCGCTTGTCTGACTGAACAGCAGGCACAGAAGTGTACTCCTGCCAACCGTTACAGAGCATCTACCAGGGCCCAAATTGGTCAGGTACTTCCTTTTGGCAGATATCCCAAAACCAGCTTTGCACCTGCTTTCTCTGCTTTTGTGGCATAGTGTAATCTAAAGAAGGAATTATGCAAAAATTTAAGATATCTTTAGTTAGAGCTAGAACTGATCTCATGGAGCTCATTATGATCTCATATGAGCTATGAGATGTATCTCTTCCAGATACCTGAACCTGAACGTACACAAGTTCATGGGACCTGACGAAATCCATCCACAGGTCCTGAAGGAGCTGGCAACATGTTTGAAAAATCATGGCAGCCAGGTGAAGTTCCCGACGACTGGAAAAAGGGGAATATCACCCCTGTTTTCAAGAAGGGGAAAATGGATGATCCAGAGAATTACAGACCAGTCAGAATCACCTCTGTGCCTGGCAAAATCTTGCAGCAGATTCTCCTGGAAGGCATGCTAAGGCACATGAAAAACAAGGTGCTTGGTGAAAGCCAGCATGGCTTCACTAAGGGGAAATCCTGCCTGACCAATTTTGGTGGCCTTCTATGATGGGGCTATGGAAATGATGGACAGGGGTAGAGCAGTTGATGTCATCTACCTGAACTTGTGCAAAGCGTTCGACACTGCCTATTTTTTGTACAAACAAATGAAAACTGCAGATCTCTGAAGAAAACAAATAACCAGATATGTAAACCAAGACACAGTAAAGTAGAAAAATCTCAGTCAATAAGAGAGTGAGACCAAGTGAGCTGACCATCAAGATCACACCTCCTCTACTACAAAACATAAGATTTGTCCAGTGACAGGTACTAGCTACATCAATTCAGGAACTGAGTGCATTGAATATTGAGTGTAAGGGATTAAACTTACAAAATCTGACTATTTTCTATGTCTTTGTAATAGATTTAGTAAAAAGTCTATATACTACTACTACTCTGTAGTTAGCTTTTGCTCTGTTTTGTGATGACACTCATTGTAACAGTTCTTGTCAGCAGAGTATATCACAGAAAATATTAATTAGAAAGAGGAACATCTAAATCTTTATGGTTTTGTGTATGTTTCCACTATGGAATTCTTGTTAAAATGATTTTGCCATTTCTTAAGGAATTCAAACAAAGATAAACAGCTAGTATTTTTCCCTGTATGGCATGTTCCTTCCTTTTTATGCCTCTATATTACACACCTCATATTGTTTCTCAAGGGGACTGTTTCTGTGAAGTTATAGAAGTAGTGACTAATAGGTTGTTGTTTTGGATAACTGCTCAAAAGAGAGAGAAGTGCCAATTAGAAATATCGCAAAAACATGGATGAAGATGATATAGAGGGCACTTTTTAAATCATCTATACATAAACTACAACAAAAATTGTGAGCAGATTTCTTAGAGGAAAATTACAAATCATGGGTCTTTTTATTTCTTTAATAATAACGTAATATCTATTCTTTGCCACTCATTCTCCCCTTATTCAGTTCTTATAACTTGCAGTGAGTTTAAAATTAGACTGTCTTCTAAAAGTGAGAGAAAGTGTCATTGTATTTGATCTACAAAGTAACCAGCATGCTTCAGAGTGCTATATAAATAATATGAAGGTCTAATTCTGTGCTCAGCTTCTGCAGAGGTGTCAAAAGGAGCAGAAAGATAATTTAAAAGTTATTTTTATGCTGTTCAGATTTTGTTTTGACTGAGAACAAATGATGTGTTGTAACTGCGTTTTCTAATAAGCTGAATGTCTACATGCTTGAAAGTTTATGGTAAATCTCCTACATGAAGAAGTGCTATAGAAAGAGCTGTGCATGTCAATCCTCTCCTGTATTCTGCTGGAATGATTTACATGGGGAAGACTATAAGAGGCCAAGTAGTCCTTTAAAGACCCAGAAGGGCAGCTGGCCCAGCTTGCCAAGACAAATAGGTGCTGGAGATGGGAAACCACATGGGATCGTGTTTTCCAGCTGGCAGATTTAAAACATTTCCAGTTCAGAAAGAGGATTCTTGCAGAGACTAGCTCATTAGCTAGAAGACTGAAGAGACTAGCTGCCTGATTTAAGACATTCTGGAAATTGTCTTCTTTTTCCCTTCTTTAGAGTGGATGGAATTGCTCTCTTTGCTTTTTTGATGGCTAATGCAAGTCATTCAAATTCTGTAGCTGAATTGCTCTGGTACTCATATCACCAGACCAGGGAACACACACTGTACCACAAAGTTTTGAATCAATATGTTTTAACTCAAAGAAGAGTAGTCATAGAGGCTGGTTTTCTTGGTTTACTTTATTCACTGAGTTTTCTTTGCAGTCAACAGAGAAACAAATCCTTTTCCAGTAAGGGCTTAGAATACCTAAGTTAGGCTGGTGTAGCCACCCTTGAAGGACTTTTTTTCTTTCTAAAGGAGGTCATTAAATTACTTGTCACCAGCAGTAGAAGTACGTCCTTTCTCTGTAGGTTGCTTTAACAAATGTGATGCTAAATATAATGTTAATATTAAAAGGGTCACTGAAGCAAAATTCAGTGTGCTAAACTTCCAAACTGCTGTGTGATCCTTGTGTTGTGGTTCATAGAAAATCTTCGATTTTGTCTAAATTAAAAAATAGAATTTAGACAAATCATCAGCATCCAGTGTAAGACTATGGATATGGAAAGGGGTATCTACAGTCTATTTTAAGATGCCATATAATCCACAAAATAATTGTATTGTGGGATTGTTTTGGAGGGGAAGGAGTAGTACAAAACCCAATGTTTTTATTTCAGTGTGCCAGTGATAATAGAAAATGTCAAACACATTTTAAAATAAACATGTTTTATTATATGTCTTGTTTCTTTGTTAGTTCAATCATCTGGATGGATTCAACTGTATAAGGCTTTAAATCTGAAAATGAAAGATGAGGTGTGTTTCTGCCAGCTTACTAACATTTGTTATGACCTTTATGTAGTAAACATTTAAAAGAAGAAAATATGTTATCTCTTCTTGTATTAAGTAGCAACTTGAATAAATCTGTTACTTTCTTTAGTAAAAGGTCTATACCAGGAATATGGCTATTCACCATTCTAGGTTGAATTGGTAGCTCAATACCCTTATCAAGTTTACCTCCAACACAAGACGATAACTAAACGTTATAAGAAGTATAAAGAAAGCAAAAGGACCAGGGTAATCAGCAACAGTTTTATATGACTTCATTCATTTTAACGTAATTTCTTAGTTTAGAACTCTCCTCATCTATGAAAACTCCACATTCCCTAATGAAGTGCTATATGATTTCTCTCTCTCTCTCTTTTGATAAGATCCCTTTCTGTGGATGTCACACAATATTCCTATCATAAAACACTTCATGAATTGCTATTAATCCACTATGACTTCAGTAGGCTTTTCTGGAGACCTATAAAAGTCTGACCATCGTGACCATCTGAAATTCTCCATATTTTTGTATGTATTTACAATTAGTTTCAGTGGAATTCATTGTACCTGGCTGTCCTGGCTTCAGCAGTAGCAGTCATTTCTCTCCTTAATAGCTGGCGCAGTGCTGTGGTTTTGACTTTCAGCCTGGGAACCACACTGATAACACCGATGTTTTTAGTTGCTGCTCAGTAATGTTTACTCTGACCAAGGACTTTGTAAGCCTCATGCTCTGCCAGGGAGGAGGGGAAGCCAGAAGGAAGCAGAGACAGGATACCTGACCCAAACTAACCAAAGGGGTATTCCATACCACAGCACATCATGCCCACTATATGAACTGGGGGCAGTTACCCAGAAGGGCCAGATGTCTGCTCAGGTCAGTGGGTGGTGAACGGTTGTATTCTCTTCCCTTGTTATTTCCCTTATCATTATTATTATTGGTGGTAGCAGTAGTGGTTTTGTGTTATACCTTAGTTACTGGACTGTTCTTATCTCAATCCATGAGAGTTACATTCTTTTGATTCTCCTCCCCATCCTTCCAGGAGCCCGGGGAAGGAAGCGGGGGAAGTGAGTGAGCAGCTACATGGTTCTGAATTATTGGCTGGGCTTAAACCACAACAGAGTCACTTCAATCTTTGCAGCTTTATTCACTTGTTGGTTGTCCTGGTGTTCTTCAGGGACCCTACTCTTGGGTGCATGAGCATCTACATGACGTACCTTCACCACCAGGTTCTGCACCCAGGCAGCAAGATCTTGCCACAGTGCAGCAGCTCAGATGGGTTTACCTCTGCGTTGCCAGTTGCTCTGCTTCCATTGCTGCAATCACCCCCACAGGGCATTTGCCACCATCCATGAGTCAGTATAGAGATAAAGTACTGACCACTTTTCTCATTCAGCAATGTACAAGGCCAGCTGGAGAGCTTTCACCGGCAAATTGACTGGATTCACCCTCTGCTTCAGCAGTTTCTGCAACTTGTCATCAAGCACTCCGTACAGGTGCCTTCCATCTCCGGTACAGGTGCCTTCCATCTCCGATGCTTTCCCCCAGTACAGCAGGACCCATCAGTAAACAAGGCATACTGCTTTTTACTTTCTGACAGTTTATTATATGGTAGAGTCTCTTTAACACACATCACCTCCTCCTCTGGTGACATTCCAAAATCTTTGCCCTCTGTCCAGTCCATGATGACTTCTAGAATTCCTGGATGACTGGGATTTCCTGTTCGAGCTCGTTGTGTAATTAGTGCAGCCCACTTACTCCATGTAGCATTGGTTGCATGATGTGTAGAGGAGACCCTGCCTTTGAAAATCCAGCCCAGTACGAGCAGCCAGGGTGCCAGGAGGAACTGTGCTTCAGTGCCAATCACTTCTGAAGCAACTCGAACCCCTTCATAGGCTGCCAGTATCTGTTGTTGTGATTTGAGTAGCTTTGGTGTTTGGATTTTGAGCAGCTGCGTTGTCTGTTGCTTTGCCATCAGATCCAGAGACATTTTTTTCCCTTTGAAGGTGTTGGATAGTGTTGAACAGGGCTCTGTAAACATAGGCGAAGGCCCAGCACATTGCCTTGATTTATCCCTCTCTGGTATGCCGGGGATGACAACACACCTCTTTCAAGTGTTTTACTAATTTTTCTGGATTTTGCAGTTGTTCAGTGGTGAAGTTCCCGAGCACTGGAGGAGCCCACTGGCCTACATACTTGCCCATGCTATCCCACACACCCTGTCACTCATAGCTGTCCAGTCTCGGCGAAAATCTCTCGGTCCTCCTATATCGTCGTCTAGCCCTAGACAAGACCCAAACCTGACTCTGCTTAACTTTCAAGATCAGAGGAAATGGTTGTGGGTAAAACACACTCTGTATGTGTGCCAACATAGTGATCCCCATTACAATCAATAAGCAGGTCTCAAGGATATCTAAAGGCCGTTCAAAATCTTCAGGACTCTCAAATGCTGTAAACAGTCTGGTGGGGGAGCTGGGAAGGTAAGGGAATGTATCCTTCACAGGTTGACCACCCAAGGAGCGGAAAAAAGATGTGTAATTGCTAAACACTTCTATTATATACCTCCCAAAATATAGAGGTGGTGACCACATTGGGAACATGAGCCAGATCAGTTTCATGATCAATGACTTTATTGTATTGCAAGTCAATACCATAAAGTACAGTGAAACAAGAACCTTAGCCCAAGCCCCCCACCTGACAAACACTAATACAGCAAATACTGGCTGTAAGTAGGTATGACATGCTGAAACTGGGAGATCAAGAGCAACAACTTTGAGAGCCAATAAATCAGCATTGTGATGAGTGACTATCAATTCAAAACAATAAATGCTTATCACAAATATGATTAGACAAACTCCAGTCAGATCTATTGTTACCTCAACCCTTCGTGCCCCATGTTGGGCACCACAAAGTACTGTCTTGGTTTAAGCCGAAGACGGTAACCCAGAACCACGAGGCTCTCACTCACTCCCCAACCTTCCTCCCCCCTGCTCCCAGAAGGATAGGGAGGAGAATCGAAAGAATGTAACTCCCATGGATTGAGATAAGAACACTCTAGTAACTAAGGTATAACACAAAACCACTACTGCTACTACCAATAATAATAATGATAAGGGTAATAATAAGGGAAGAGAATGCAACCGTTCACCCCCTGCCAACTAGTACCCAGCCTGACCGAGCAGTGATCTAGCCCTTCCGGGTAACTGCCTCTAGTTTGTATAGTGGGCATGACGTGCTGTGGTATGGAATACCTCTTTGGTTAGTTTGGGTCAGGTGTCCTATATATGCTTCCTCCTGGCTTCCCCTCCTCCCTGGCAGAGTATGAGACTCGGAAAGTTCTTGATCAGACTAAACATTACTGAGCAGCAACTAGAAACATTGGTGTTATCAGCGCTGTTTCCAGGCTGAAAGTCAAAACCACAGCACTGCACCAGCTACTAAGAAGGAGAAAAAATGACTGCCACCTCTGAACTCAGGACAACGTCAAAGTCATAGAATGGACAACCTTCTCACTGATGTCCCATCTGATAACTAAGAAAACTTTAAAGAACAGTTATTTTGAGTGATGTGGGAAAAGCTATCGTTCATAACTGCAGTATTTCATAGAAATGATGGAACTAAGTATGATAGTACATTGATTAAGTTTGAATTGCTTTTTGGAAACTGCTTAATATTCAATTTAGCTAGTGTATGCAACAGAAACTAAGCTATGTCCCTAGGCATTTTCTTTCTCAGAATTATCAAAAGCATTACAACATGGACTGTAATATTTATGATAGTAGATATTATGGTATGATGCAGTTTGTTAAATATAACATTTTATATCTGAAGTAGAGAGAAGGAAACATGCAAGCATTTAAAGAAAAACTTTAGGCCCTGAAAGTAATTCTACTATCCAGTAAGCTGATTTTATCCATCTGTCTTTAAATACGCAGAACAAAGATAATTACAAATATAAATGAAACTTTCCCATTGTTAAGAACGTTTCTACAGTACATAATTATATTGCATCCTGGTCAATGAAGCTTTCCCAAGCTGGACTTCTGCAAAAGCATTGATCTCAACAGAGCTCTACTCAATTTTAACTATTAAAGTAATCTATCAGAATTTTAGATTTCACTAGCTTTTGTGCATGAGTTACTATTAATTTCCAGTAATAACACTTGATATTTTTATAGTCTTCATATATGAAGGAGAATTATGAATAATTATGAACTAGTGTCTAGTAAGATTTTAGTACAGTTGCCACCCTTTAAAGCAATACATGATACCTGTGTAGCATTATATGTATGCAGTGTCTTTTTTTTTAGTGTAATAGTTATACAATATGGCACAAATTATGTTAATATTTTCTGAAATAGATATGCACACATAAAAATGTGTTTGTATGCTCGTCAAGCTCACAAGGAAACAGCTCTAAGGTAAATTTATATTTCTGCTACCATTATTCAGACCCTTCATAAGGAAACATCCAATTACTGTTCATCTGCTTCTCTTTGGGACCTATTTCTTTTGATCTTTATAGCAGCCTCTTTCCATTCCATTGCCCATTTCTTATCCTCCCTGGATTATTTTCCACATCAAAGCAGGACTTTCTTGCCTCTGTAGACTTCTCAATTTTGATCTTTTTACCGTCATCATGAGAGAGAGAAAGCAGAAAAAGTAATATTAATTATACACCATGTCAACCTCTATTGTATACAGTATGTTTACTAAGGCTTCACAGAAAGTAGTAGCAACTAATCTTCTAAAATTTTGGTTTACCAAAAGTTTAGCTGCCAAGAGAATTAGTATGAGACGAAATAGATAATGAATCATGGATCTATCAATTCCCCTCAATATTTAGCCAACCATTGGTAATTCTTCATTCAAGAGGCCAGTTTCATAAGAAGAAAATCTAATAGCTATTTTCACTTCTAGTACTTTAATAAATAAACCCATTTCTGGCTTACACTAGGTGACAAATATGGAATCACTGTGAATTGTTTAGCTGATTAATTTGGATGGACTGTAATTTTAGAGAATTGGAACAAATATAATGTCCTACATTTTTAGGGACAGATCTGCAAAGGAACAAAAATAGCTATTATATTCTCATTGCATTATCTGTTTATCTTAGATTTATAGTAAACCAATTTTGTTCATAAAGAATGGGGAATAAATCCTAAGCTTCAGTTCCAGCCTTACAGCAAAAGTTATACTCTCAGGTTTCTAAAGGGTTTTTTTGTGACTGTTCAGTCTGTTTTCCAAGTAATCAATCCCATACACTCAGACAGAAAAATTGTTAACTCTGGTGACAAAACACATCAAGTTGCAATCAAATTTAAATAAGCCCAGTGACATGTGCAATTTTACCAACTATGAAGCACGTGTGACCTTTCTGATTTCTCGACAGAATTACTTCAGTAGATCTACATAGTTGAAACAATCAGTCAGTCTTTTATTTCTTATAACATACTGGTTGTAATTTCAAAGCTGAGCCAATGTTTTGGGTTTGTTTTTGGTTTTTTTTTTTTCTTTCATGCAGTAAACTCTTGCAAAGCAAAGTAAGATAAAGAAAGAATGTAATGAGAAAAAGATTAGGAAGCAGAGCATTTGATAAAGTGACAGAAAGCAAGTTCAAGAGAAATAAGAATGGAAATATGGATATGCTACTGTTTTTTGTTTTGTTTTGTTTTTTGTTTTTTGTTTTTTAATTCATGTCTCCAATTTAACACACAGCATTCAAAAGAGATTATTATTATTATGAGAACATGGCAACAATATTACTATTACATCACAACAAAAATGTTTATGTTCTGCTTAGTGGTAATTTTTACAAGTCAAGTTTCTAAGAGCAAGTCACCCTTGCAGAAATTCAGAATTCAGCAGATACTGATTTATTTTATGGGCTTTGTTTGCTTGGGTTTTTTAATTGTAAATCTTTAAACAAAAGTTAAAATCTTGGCTATATAGCAGTCATATGAGCTTTGCCTAACTTCCAAATTTGGGAAGCACTTCCTATTTAACCAAGCTGAGACAGATCTGGAGTCATTATCTCTACATACTCTATTACAAATAATTATCTTTGGTTTGATGAGATAGCCTCAGATATAAAAACAGAAACAGCATTAAAAATAGTCATTGGGATTACAGATAATAGTACAGTAAGAAATGACCTAAAACTAAGAATCTATTTATTACAGCTAGCAGTACACACCATTGTAGCAAAAATCTAATTCAAAGAGCAAAAAATGTTTGGATTTCTAGAGTAATTGTTTTTCTTGTTACTTACATAAAAAAAATGCTTAAGCGTCTTAAAAAGAGATCTCAACTTCAGAAGTTCAAAATAGAAGTAATCCTAATCAAGAATTAGCATTAACAAATTTCTGCATACACACATTATTTGCTGATTTTATACTTTACTCAAAAATTGAAAATAACCTTTCAGAAAAATATTAAACAAACAAAAAAAAATCCAACAACCAACAAACAAACCCCACATAAATATCTGGCGTGGAGAATTAAATAGTGTTCTCACCACAAGAATAAAAACTTCAAAACTAATGAGGTGTTATGTTATGTGGAAATGATATCTGATTAACTATTGCCTGAACATTCCTTGGGGGAAAACAGAATCAGATTCACCCATTTAGAATAAGTTTCATTGTAGTGGTATAAATTTAGCCTTTCTATCTAACATCAGGGCACTCCTGGTAGATATGCTATTTTAAAATGTTTTAGATTGTTTTAAAGACAGTAGTGTATTAAAGCATGCCTCTATGGAAGGTGACCATTTATCCATTAAAGGTTGAATGTGTTTGAATGTGATAACAAAAACAACTTCATATGGTAAGACACAACAAGATATTGACCAAACACTTTTAAAACAGTAAATTTTTGAAGGGATTTCTTATAAGCAGTCTTTGCCAATGAATACTATAGCTGTTATAAAATGGGTACAAGATTAATATCCTTTCAAGTAGTTTGTACTGGGAAAGCGGATATCTGATAAAATTCAAGTGGGGGTGGGGAGGGGGGAGGAGCCAGTGGCCTAAAGTGAGATGTGTTGTTATTTTTTTCCTTTTTAAATAATCTACTTGGATAGTAGACAATCAGAGAGGATTACAGAAATTAAGACTATGGTAAACAATTCTAAAATCTCTGACATGATAACAAAACCATGAGAAAGTAAGTACCTAAAGATACTAAATATCCGTATTGTAAATCTCAGCCTGAAGTGAGAAGTGAAGCATGGTTTTTAGTGAAAGTGAAGCCTGAAGTGAAACATGTTTTTTTTTGTTAGGTTTTTGTTTGTTTGTTGGTTTGGTTTTTTTTTAAGGAATAAGTATGTAATATATAAAAGCCTTGGTGTCTTTTTTAACTGTTTCATAATCACTTTTGACCAGTGGTGAAACAAGGCGTTGAAATAGGTATCAATAAATTGAAAAAAAAACCCAGCCTTGTTTTCAAAGTATAATAATGTGATCCATAATGTGATAACATGATTGTCTTGGGTTCAGCAGTAGCAGTTATTTTTTCTCCTTCTTAGTAGCTGGTGCAGTGCTGTAATTTTGATTTTCAGCCTGGGAACAGCGCTGATAACATCGATGTTTTTAGTGGTTGCTAAACAGTGTTTACCCTGACCAAGGACTCTGTGAGTCTCATGCTCTGCCAGGGAGGAGGGGAAGCTGGGAGGAAGCAGACACAGGACACCTGATCCAAACTAACCAAAGAGGTATTCCATACCACAGCACAACATGCCCAGGGTGTAACTGAGAGTTACCCAGAAGAGCTAGTTCACTGCTTGGGTCAGGCTGGGTATCAAAAGGGTGGTATTGCATTCTCTTCCCTTGTTATTTCCCTTATCATTATTATTATTAGTGGTAGCAGTAGTGGGTTTTTGTTATAGCTTAGTTACTGGACTGTTCTTATCTCAAACCGTGGGGGTTACATTCTTTTGATTCTCCTCCCTATCCCTCCGGGAGAAGGGGGGGAGGAAGGGAGTGGGGAGTGAGAGTGTGGCTGCATGGTTCTGAGTTATGCCTGGGCTTAAACCACGACAACGATCCATATTTCTAATAATATGATCCATATTTCTTCTCCCTTTAACTCCGTTGTTAACCATAGACATGATGCTTGTGGTATTAATGATGCTGCTCAGCTCCAGGAAGTCTTCCTTTACAGTTTAGCATCAAATGACCTTGCAATATGTTTTAGGGTTGTTTTTTGTTTGTTTTTTTTTGGGGGGGGGTGTTGTTTTTTGTTTTTAGTTTGTTTTGGGTTTTTTTTAATAATTGTTGCTGATTTATCTTTTTTTTTTTATCCAGCTAAAAAACTCTCCCTAATTTTTTGTTTCTTATTTTCATCCTCGTAAGACAGTTTGCAGCTCCTCAGAAGCTACTATCTGGGAATAATTAAAAGAATTCAGTTTGTACATTTGACTGTAAAAGCGCACAAGAAATAAAAATAATGCTATTCCAATGTTTTATTGACTAGACTACTTTATAGTGTGTTTGTGGATATGCTTGGTAATACTGAATGGGAGCACAGCTTTTCACCATAAAATCAAGATGACTTTCACACATTTGCAACAGGTAGTAAGTAATTTTGACATGAAATGTCTGTATGGTTATCAACAAAGGCTTATTTAAATGTCTTAAGAGATGCTTTATTTAATTAATTTTAGTTTCAGTTGTAGTGAAATACAGTATTAGAAACACTATGGTAATATTCAAATTGTCTTGTTTGTCCATAGCTGACTCTTGGTGAGAATAGACTTGTGGGTACTCTACCGACTGCCTGCGTTGACAAGATTTTCCCTTGAGACATTATAAAATTAATATGTGCTATTTGAAGTCTCAGACACAAGTAGTAGCATGCTGCTATAGCCCATAGTGTAAAATATTGTTTTCTGACCACTGATGGGGTTTTACAGAAGTTACAGAAATGGAAAAATTAATTGATGTATCTTGATCCTATTAGCAATACTGCAGAAGCAGTACCTTCTCCACCAAAAATGTGTGTGTATCTGTGTCCATGTGTGGTGTACATATATACACACAT
>JAOSLQ010054507.1:0-34203 GCA_025629905.1 Lorius lory
CGGGCAGTCCCCGGCGGCACTGCAGGCAGCGCAGCCCGCCGGGCCGCACAGGACGCTGCTGAGGCGGCGGGCGAGGACCCCGCGGCGGCTTTCTCCGCCGGCCTGAAGAAGGACGGGGAGCCTCGGCGGGCCGAGGACGCGGGGCGCTCGGCGGGCACCAGCCATGGGGTGTTGTGAGGTGAGGAGATTGCTCTGGAGAGTCGGCCTCTTTCTCCCCCTGCTGACAGCGCGCTCCGCCACCGCCGGTCACGTCGCCAGCAATCACGGTAAGGGCGGCTGAGGTGAGGGTGCGGTGTGGGTGAGCTCCCGCCAACTTTCCGACGGCCGCGGTGTGTGAGGGACAGGCGGGCGGCTGCCAGCGGGGAGGGGGCCCGCACCTGTGCCCCGCAGCGCTGGTGCCGCCCAGCCCGGGGAAGTGGGGTGGCAGCCGGGGCCGGTGTCCGGGCGTTGGGGAGCTTCTCGCGGCGAGCTCGGCCTCTCCTGGCCCTGCAGGGGGGCAGAGGGGAGTGCGGGGCCAAGCGCTGCCCTGCGGCCACCGCTTCCTGCCGCCAGTGTCCGCGACCCCGCGGAAGTTGGGTGTTTGGCGAGAGGGAAACTGGAAGACTCTGCTTCCTCTCCCCCCTCTCCGGGAGGGGTGAGGTTCCGACCCCGCCGGGCGGCGCTGGGGCCCGGGAGGTAACGTAGCGGCGGCCGGGACTATCGGGGCATCTGCGAGCTCGGCAGAGCCCCTCCCAGCCGCCGAGGCTTGTGACTGAGCGGCCGAGCGGCAGGTAACTGAAAGTTACCTCCCGGCGAGGTGGAGCCGTAGCAGCTTTTTCCTTGAAATATGGTTTTAAGGTTTCCTTCATTCTGCCGAACGCAAAGCGTCTTCAGAGTGGGTTTGGGAGGGCTCACTGCGCGTTAAGGGAAATTGCTGCTCGTCAGCGAGCTGTTGAAAGGTGCCTGACCTTAACGCCTAATTTTTACGGGCTGCGGTCTGATTGTCCGAAAACCCTGCACATTTGAAGTCTGGTGCATGCTCCTCAGATCTTACTCAAGACCGTATTTAAATTCCGTCGCTTGTAAGGCGTGTGTTAAGGAAAAATGCCTCAGGATTAAGAAGGGAATCATTCCATTTAGAAAAATATAAATGCATAGCACATCGTGGGGATATGAAGTTTTGTTAGGAAGAATTGGAAAAAACTCCAAAACCACTCATAACTTCTTGTGAAACATCGTGTTATATATTACCGGCCATCTGGATAGAGCAGAGCATTTCCTTATCTGTTTGTTTAATGTACATCTCTATATAAAGTTATGGACTAGGTAGGATGCATCAGTTTCTAAATTAGGAGAGTCTGTCCTACTTTTAATACTGTTTTTGTGCAGTTTAGCTTTCATCTAATGGGGTATTAGTGTGATGTGAGTGAAAATACAGGAACTGAAGGGGTAGCCCTAATGTTGCTTCTGATAGAAATCATTTTACTTGTTATTATTGAAAGGAGAGCTGAAAATGGCTAAGGTGGAAAGTAATGATCAGACAAGACAAACTGGTTTTAGTCCTGAAGTATTATCAGATATATAGTTCATATGTTTTCACACTTCTATAATCTATTTTCAGTGTTCATTGTATCTGTATGGATAACAGTAAGAAGAGAGAATAAAATACCTAGAAAAAATGAAAATATGCTAGTACAGCAGCAAATACTGACTGCAAATACTGAGCAGTCAGGGGCAGCTACAGCAGGGATGCTCCAAGTTAGTATTGTTCCTTTTCCTCTTCTACACTGCATGTGATGAATAATTTCAGTTTGTAATTGTATAACATATGGTCATATCAATGCTATAATAGATTTTGCCCTTAATCATGCCTTAGAAGCCATTGGATTCTTACAGTAGCACAATGCAGTTTTCCTTTCCTGTCACTCTCATGAGTGCATGTTATTCTCTGCCACATTACCACAAGGCCAATCATGTAATGTGAACGTGGTTAAAAAATAATCTATCTGCTGTGTTATAAAATAGTCAAGACACAGTACATGCATCACAGGTAAAGGCTTTTTATATAGTAGTGCAAGTGGGATTATATTTCTAAACTGGGATTTGATATTCCTGGGATTAAATGAGTAATGTTTAAGTGGTGTTTTAAAAAAGAAGGTGAATAATTGGGGAAATAGGTACCACAACAGTTAAGCCCAAAGGAAAGTCTGTCAAGGGTGAAGTGGTTTTTTGATATGGACATAACTTTTCTCAAGAAGTCCAGGTTTTGCCTGCATAGAGCACTGATGAATTACTGAACTTCTGAGTAACTGCTCTTCCTGTACCTTGTTTCAAAACTTCCAATGAAATGAGTGACTTATCTTTGGTACTGTCACTGTACCATAAAAGTCAAACTAGAAGCGTGTCACTGAAATCTGGCAAATAAACTCTCCAAACAGAAGGTGTAACTCATCAAAATGCATGTGAACTAAACATTTACTAAATACAGGTGCTTTAAAATGCACGTTCTAACGCATTAATAAAATGCTACCAAAAGAGTTTGCTGTCTGTGATGCTTTTCTCTAAATACAGGAATTGGATGAAAAAAAAATCAGTACAATAAAGAAGTTCCCCATTGTGTAACCACTTAAATGTGTGAGTTTAAAAAGCTGGTTATTAACATTTGGAATCCCAGCTGTAAAGAGTATTTTGAAATCTAGTGAGGAAAAAAAAATCTTTAATTTCCATAAGGTGATATTTTCTGACTGTACATCTTGGAAACATGTTTGTGGTAATTGCTATTGGGTTTTTACTAATAATGCTAGTAATTAGAATTTAGCTTGGCTTTACTCTCTGATACATTTTGTTTCTATTTTGTGTTTACAAACATAGCATTAGTGCTAAATAGCAAAGGAATGTTTTATTTGGGTTTCTTGATTGTTTGGGGCAAAAAGGTGAAAGGGGAATAAGTTTATTATTCTAATTCGGTAACAGACAGTCCTTCCACTTAATGGATTTGTTCCCATTATTAAAGAGGGATTTTCAGAGAATTAATATACTCCAGTCTTATAATTTGTTACTGTGTTGGGATTCATCTTTTTGTTTGTTCTTCTCAAACAGAAAGATAGATTTGATGTACATATATGTATGTGTGTATATATATATATATGTATATATATATATACACACAGTTCCAAGACTCTTAAGTTCTCATTCTTCACCCAGTAAATCAGTGTGTAGTGTCTTAAAGTACCTGTAGCAAGGCAGACACAAACAATACTCTCAACAGGGAAGTGAACTTACTCGTTTATCTTAATGGAGTGGTAAGTTCAAAACCAAATTATGACCATGCCAAGGACTGTTTTTTTCTGCTAAGGAAAACCTTGTAGGTAGGCAAGGCCATAGAGCTGCATAGGAACAATGTACCACTGCAGCCTGAAGCAGAGCTGCTGGAAACATAAGCCTAAACTAATGGTGTAGGGGGAGTGCTTGCATGTTCCTCTGAATTTTCATTATCATATCCATGACATCCAGTTATGAACACGTTGCATTATTATGCAAGATTTCAGCTTGTGTTATAAGTTTGTTGTTTGATTGCCAGAACACAATGACTTGGGCAATTCCTCTTAAACCTAAAAATACAGATAATAGCATCTGAGTTGTGAACTTCTTTGTGCAAAACTTGTGGGATCTTTTAAGATAAAAGTTGCATCAGGTTAACAGTTCAATTGTGTCCTGTGTAAAGCACGTGCCTGCATGTATGTTTTCACATATATGTAAGCAAGAAAAGATTTTGTACCCTGGCTTCTTTTAAGCTGTAGCTTAAGAGATAATGGCTACATAAGGTAGCCATTATGTGTCACCAGACAATTAATTTCTGAAGTAAACTGTAGAACTTGATGAGCTTATAACATGTCATGTCTGTCAGTGAGCTGTAAAAGGAAGTTGTTGCTTTTTCAAGTTACCGGGTATCTGTGTATCTTGTCGGATTATGCAAGGTTGGTCTTTTTATGCTTCCTTCTAAAAGGCACTTGTGTTCATTTTCTTCCTCTTACAAAAAAAGTTGAAGTAAGAAATAATGTCAGATGTCAGTTCTGAAATTCTTATAGCCTTTATTTTCACAGTGATTACACTTGATGTAAATTGGGTAGCTCAAAGTAGGTAATAAAGCTTTTTGATTCTGGTGTTAAAATCTCAGGCAGATTACTAATGACCTTGAGTTATTCATCAGTTCAAAGAAGTTGGCTTATTTTTATTCACATATTTATTTTTACGTAAGTGCAATCCATCACAGATAAGCACTCTTTTTGAATACAGCACTCAGAAACTTCTTGTAGCAATGAGACCAAGGCCTAAGTGTCTGTAGAGACTGAAATTCTCTCTGAGTGAAACTTATGTTTTACTGCTAGAGGATATCTCTTACTTGGAGGACTTACGGTCATGTCAGGCTGTGCTGCTGCCTATACTGTACTTGTCCTGGTGGATTCTGCTGCTTAGTTACCCAGCTAGTAGTTTTTGTATTTACATCATAATGGAAAATGAGAAAACAAGCAAAACCCCTGCAGTAGAAGCATGTCATTCCCTTTTAAGTGTGCAGCTAAAGTCATGAGCAAAATAGTATTTTAGTTTCAAGACATTTAAAAAAGATTTTTATCCCTGTGTCCCACATCTATATAGACTTGAGTGCTAAATGAAGACTTAGCAGCTCTGGCAGTTGTAGGTATGCATAAAATGACTTGTTATCCAAAAGCCTTGATCTGTATGCCATAAGTATGAGATGAACAGATTTGCAATTAATGCCTCATGATATATTCCTGGTGGTGCATTTGGCAGCACTGAGTGCTGTTTGGGTATTTTGTTAATTTGTTTTGGACAAATGAGAATGATTGGTATGGAAAGAATAAATATTTAAATATGTGTGGCTTGAACAGACACAGTTTGAAACCAAGTCGGCACAGTAGCTCTCATGTAATTTGAGGGTGGCGAAACACCGCAGAGGAACTAAAGTGTTTCCAGACCTGTTTATATATCTATATAAAACTTGGCCTTGTTGAAGAAGGAGGCAAGTCAAAATGAAGCTAAACGTCATAGGGAAATAAGGGAAAACAAGCGGAAGAGAAGAGCTGTCTGTTAGTGAGCAGTGGTTTTTCCATCTCTCATGATTTATTCAGAGATCAGTGTTTCCAGTTTCAGTCAGCATCTTGTCTGCATCGGGAAACAAGCCACCATAGTTCCTAGAAAACAGACTGACACCAGTGCAGAGGGTATGACTGTCCTGCATCTGCCTACTCTTCTGAGGTCCTTTTCAAAGCATCTGCTGCTGGCTGCTCTCAAATTGGCCTTCAGTATTGGATCAGATACACCTTGGGTTTGATCCAGAATGACCGTTCTTCCTCTCCTACGAGTTTAACAGTTAATTTTTGGCCAGACAACACTTCTTTTAGCAAGTCAAATAGTTTACAAATGAGAGAAGGTAAAAGCATCTAGGAAACTAATTTTCTAATGGAAGTCTCCTCTGTGTTTCCAGATACATATTTTTGAATCTAGTTACTTAGATCTGAACTCTGTTTGAGGGTTTGTTTAGGGTACCAGATGTTGGACTTCTCACTTGAGAACTTTAGGAAAGTGTTAAAGTTCAGTAGATTATATGTAAGGTACAGAGTAAATCAATGTCCAATTTGTTGTTTTTTTCTTTAAAATGGAAAGGCTAATATATGTTTAAAGTCTCCTTTAACTGATTAGTAATATTTAGAAACTGATACACATGTGCAGTGTGAGAAGCTTTTTATTGTTCTTGTATCCCAGTATGTCATAGCTATGTTAGGATATATTCTTCCAGCTGTGTGTGAGATGGGATGTTTCCATTAGAATCACTGGAATTCTGTAACTTAACATTGACACGAAGAAGAGGCTGGCCTTTTGTTTGTTATGCCTCTTTACATGCTGAAAGAGACAAGTAGGGAAAACAAAATAAGTTGTCCAGAGTCTATCCTGACCTTCAGGAACCACGTTATCATGTAGGAGAGGTCAAGAAAAATCTGTTGTGAACAGTACATCTTCAGAAGTAGGTTTTGAACTCGTAAATGATATGCCAAGCTTTATGGTAAGGTGTTGAAAACAAAGAATTGCTACCAAAAAAGATTTCTCTTATGTGATATAAACATGAAATTCTCTGCGGGATTTCTTTCTGGTGCATACAAATCAACTTGCTCAACTTTATGGGAATGTGATCTTCCAGTAGTTTGTTGTTTGTTTTTTTTTTTTAGATGATTCTCTTAATTTTGAGTGCCATTTCCTTACCGTTTGATTGTGTGAACTTGAATCTTGGCGACTTGTGTCAAATTCAGGGTTTTCCTATCAATGTTTGGTTTTTTTTTAGTTGGCAGAGGTTTGCATGAACTGTTAAAAACCTAAAGATCTCCCTTTATTTATTATTATTATTTTCAGGGCTCTTAAAATGCATTTCTGAACGCTTCTTTCCATTTCGGTCCTTATTCCTCAAGGTAATCATCATTCTGTCTGCTGTTGTAATGGTGCCAGAATATTTCCAGACCATACAAAACCCTGGAAAATTTATCAGTGAAATTACCTTCTGCTGGTTCATTTCTCTTGTAATCCCCTTAGTCTTCCAGTCTACCACTTACTCCAACAATCCTATACTCGTTCCAAGTGTGCTTTCATTATCAACCTTGCAGCACCTTCTTCCCATGTCTAAAGTCCATTCAAAATAGGTAGGCATTAAAGAAAAGTCACTTCAATTAATCCAGCATTCACTTGTAACGTAAGCACTACTTTGAGTGTCTTACAGAACACAGCTTAGAGAGCAATCTTGGCTTTAAATCACATAACTGCATGTTTTATATTGATGTCTGAAGCTTGCTAATCCATTGTATTAAAACCAACAATCCAAAACCATCCCAACAAAACCCAAAACAAAACCCCTGAAGTTTTTCCCACTTAGTAAGAAAATTCTGCTGATTTGTCTCACCCACAACACAGTACTAATGTGTTTCTATTGCTTACTGGCTCGGATGTTTGTACTTGGACTAAATTCCATCATCCTGCTAAAAACCCATAAAAGTACCGAATACCTTGACAATGGTGATAGTTCAGTAAATAGAGAAGTATTAATTTTAATCAATGGAACTATTTTATGATGCTTTAGGTAAAAACATAGATAATAAAACCCCCCCAACACACTCAGGCAATGCATGGGTATGATTTTCTCTAGCTTACAATACTGTTTTCTACTCTTTAAACGATTGTTTTATAGTCTGTCATAATACGCCTCAACTCTTAAGCCAGCAGATACTATTACTTTGGTTTATGAGTTTATTCACATTCTAAATACATACTGCCTCAATAATTATGTGTATTTAAAGAAAGCAGCAGTATTTTGATCTCTAAACTAAGACTAGATTAAAAAACGGTGTAAAATTCTCAACTGACATTTATTTTGACAGTCCAGTAGGGCTAGTTTTTAAAAATCAAAACACCCCACATTTATGAGGAAATTAGATTGAAAATTAAATTTCCTTTCTGTAGAATAATCTGAGGGCTTAACATGTGTTTTGTCTCTAAATATGAAAAGGTTGAATTAACTTTTAACAACCGTTCTGAAATCTTGACTCCGTTCTTGAATCAATCTTGAGTCATTTCATTATTAAATTATAATGGGATACAAAGCAGGGTAGGGTATACTGTATGAACTTCAAACACAGACTTGAAATAAGGTGAATCAAAATAAAGAACTTTAGATTTGAATCTTTTTTTTCCTGTTCTCTGAAAATCTGTGAGGAATAGGATATTATAAAATATATTTTCTTTTTTTTTTTTTTTTTATTATCCCAGTGATTTCTGGCCATTATCCCTACCTTTTCCCACATACACTTCTCTGCCAAACACCACACAGTGTTTCAAAGTTCTGTGTTACCATGGTTTATCTCTGTGCAAAGCAGGAGACAAACTGAAGTTGTGAGGAAAGATTCAATCCTGGTTTTGTTTGTATTACCCACCAGAGTGGGCTATGGTCATTTGTTCACTAGCTTCATGACTCTTAACATTTCCTTACTTGTAGTGTTGGTGTTGCTTCAAATATTCTGGAAAACATGGGGGTTAAGGGAGGCTGGTGCAACATAGAAGCCTGTACATGCTTTCTAGGATGCTGCTGTGGGGAAGATGCATGATTAAGGCTGGTCCGTGGATCTCTTTTCCTTGTACCAGCTTGTGGAAAACAGTCCCAGCATAAGAAACATGGAAAAGGTCAGTCTTCTCCTCTCCTTTCACCCACTTTTGCTTTTTCTCTCTTCCACTGTCCCCCATGTTGTATGTGTCCATACTTTAAGATTCTACTTAAAGTCTCTAGGAAGAAACAAGAATTTAAAGATGCAATACTCTTTATTTTAAGGGAAATTATTGGTTTAGAGTTCTTCCCTTACAAGAGAGGTAGTTTTATTTGTTCTAAATTGACTGAATGCCAGGCAGTGTGTCTGTGTTGAAGGTGTCTCCTGTTTGCTGACAGGTTCTCCAAAAAGAGCAATATCAGATTAATGAAGAATGCACAGCAGCTAGTCATAGGTCAGTGTAGCTCTGTTGGGTAGCATAAGCAATACTTATGTGAGATGCACTAATATAAGCATAGCAATCTAGGGTGAAGATTTTAATATATAGATCTGTTAACTGCGTTTATAATAGAGCATTCCTTCATGCCAACATGTTTTTTTAAATTATGGAGGTTTTAGCTTGGAATAAAATCAGTGCTGTGTCACTTCTGTGCAAAAAGAAAGATGGGCAGTAGGCACCACCTGTAACAAACTGCTGTGAAGGTACACACATACAATGAGGACAGAGTAAAAGGCGTATTTACTGGGAGCTCTACCATCTCAATCCATTTAATGGCTTCTGCACCTAGAACAAAAGGGGAAAAGTCACATGAAGCAGATAGTATCATTGATGCATGTAATGAGTGATTTGTTTTGGCTGGGAACCCTTGGTTAGAGTGCACTTGCTGCTGTAATTTGTGTTCTCTGGCTGCTGGTTGCTTCTTAGCTTAAAATAAAGAAATAAAAGAATGAATTGGAAAGCATTCTGTAAAATAATGTGCTAGTATTTTAATCTTGGTAAAAGTGATTATCTCTGAAATTTCCTAAGTCAGTTTTCCCGGTGGGTGCCAGCTGGTGGTTTAAAATCAAATTCTATAGGAAAAATTATGCTGAAATTTAGAATTAAATAGTTCAAATATATTTTTGGACATATTCAAGAAGTATGAAAGGAGACCTAACAATTTTTTCCCTGTAGTGCTTTCATTCTTTATGGCTGGAAACGGACTGCATGAAAAGCATTTGGATGAGGGATTTAGATTTCAAAATGTGGTTTGAATCCCACACTTCTTCTGCAAAGGAAAGTGGGACCATATGAAATTGCGTAGTCCTTTAGCAGCCAGACACAGAAAGGTATGAAGATCTTTGAAGGCAAAGTAAGGGAAATGTAAAACCTTTGTCTCTGCTAGATTGCTTTTGTTTGTATTACATAAGTTGCCAAATGCTTACATGCCAGAATGATATGGTAGGAACACCCACTCAGAAGGTTATGTTAGATTTAATCATTCAGTTTAGTGGACTTTATTTTGTAGAGGACCATTTAATTTTGGTAAACATGAATGCTGTTAGGCTCTAGGACAGAAGAAACATGATGAGAGGTGTGGCACGTGTGAGCTTCTCAGTCAAACTTACACATGGACTGCCATCAGCTCTGATGGAAACTCAGACTCTGCAGCTGACAACAGTAGGAATGTTTATCCTGTGATTTTTGTATATGATAAAAAAGGTGATAAAATGTCAGATTTCCAGGCAAAGAATTTCAGACAGGATTAGCTTAATTTGCTTCTTTAAGAAATACAGAGAGAGTGTCTCCTGCTAAGGGTAACACTTTGCTTTTGTCAAATGGTTCTGTTGGAAGTGATAAAGATGTGTTGTATTCAGAGGAAGAGGAATGATTGTGTACACTGCACAAAGAAAAGAGGTCTACCAGAGAGAGGTATTGTATGAACACTGCTTCTGAAAAGATCTGGGATTGTGAAAGTCAGCCAGGAAATCAGATGGTATTTTGTGTAATGTTAATGGTTCCTCTTGATGCAGATGAATATAATGATGTTATCATATACTCCATTTTTCTATAGGCTATCTAAAGGGCATCTCATCTAGTGTAGAGAAGTGAGTGCTGGTGGCTGGAAGGAGTCCAGCTTTTCCTGTTGCTGTTGTTTAATACATGGCTCTGTGCAAACAGCCTGCATGCAGTTATTTTTTGAGTGTTGAATCTCTTCTGAACTATTATTTTTCGCAGTATTCTTTTGAACGAGCCTTCTGTGTTTTTATAGCCAACTGTACTAAAGAGAAGAGTTAAAGGCCCAAGCTTTTAGCTTAGGTGGCTGGTTTGTGACACCCTCTGCATATTTCGAGGAAGTAGTTTTTTCATGTATATAGTTTTTTCATGTATATAGTAGTTTTTTCATGTATATAGTTTTCGGTGCCGTCTTCAGCAAAACTCACTGGGTTTTGGGTTTTGGTGGTTTTTTTATGTGTGTTTTTTCTTTTTCTTTTTGTATTTTTTTATATTCCTGTGTATAATTAAGTTGTTCTCTATTAAGAACATTTTGATCCTATTTTAAAAATTCATAATATATGAAGACTCAGATAAAGTGAATTTGTACCACACAAATTAAGGATCTGAAACTTTCTTGCCATTTTGTGTACCTAGTCTCTCACTGACCTTCCTGAGGTCAAGGCCTCAACCTCAAAGCATAAGTCTTGGCCAGCTGGCCCATGGAGCTGTTTGGCACTCACAATCTTGGGAGCCAGCTATCTTTGATGTAGACCATGAGCCATAGGGAATACTTAAGTTCTGTCTTTTCCTAATTTGTAAAGTGTGGGACTTGCTAATCCCAACAGCATAAAAATGTAGTTAATACAAAATTTCCTTTCCTCTTGCAGTTTTTATGTTCTAAGAAGTTCACTTTTTCTCTTGCTCTTTATATATCATTCGCATGAGATGGTGGTTTATGTAGATTGATGGTGTAATCCTCTATAAATGATCTAAATTACTTAAGGCACTAGAGGTACCATCATCCATGGCATAATCATCAGACAGTAATGAAGGCATGCACCTTGCCAGTAGATTATGCTGAGCAGCAAAGGAATTTTGAAACTTGCAAGTAAAATTGGCTCTTTTTCAGGTAACATACCAGGGTTGTCCTCTCTAGGTTGAATAAGAGCTGTAATGGTCATGACCTCCCATTCTGTGGCTCTTTTTGTTATTTAATTGTCCTTTCCTTTCTTCCCTTTTTTACCTTTCTTAACCTCATTCTTCCGCTAAATGGCTTCTGCCCATCAGTGCCCACAATTTCCTTTTTATTTCTACTTTTTATGGTTCTATTCCTCCTTTTGCTGCATTTGTTTGCAGATGTTTTTCTCCCTTGTCCTTCCATGCTCTCTGAGCTCTGGGTGAGATCAGAGAATACAGATGAAAGTTTTCTGTACTTGTTGATTTGGAAGCCAGAAGATCCACTGACAGGACCATCTTGTGCAGCCTGTCAGTCTTAGTATGGAGTATGCTTAATTCCTCTGTGCTAACAGTATCAGCACAGTCAAATTTATACATAGAATCTGTTAAGGATGGAATTCCCTAAGCATAGGTAAGCTTTGGAAATGCCAACATTTCAAATTTCCATAGTGAATATGTTTAGCTTGGGTAACTAAGCCTATAGCAGATGACATCAGTGAACTTGTATCGGGATGCTTCAGATCAGAAATGCAACTGTTCCTTAAGTGAAGGTGCAAAACTTACTTTCCTTCCTTTCTCTCACTCTTGGAAATGTTTGAACAGAGATTTTATTTTTTTTTTGGGGGGGGGGGGTTTGGTTTTTTTTTTTGTGGAGGTCCACTTAAGATTTTACATGGAACATTTTAGTTCGGGAAATGTTGAAAAGGCAAAAAATGATGCTGAAAGATGAGAGAGTTAAGTAACATGAGCCATAACCATAGTTAGAAATGAAGTCACACTTGTAGCCACTTTCCTATTTTGTTCCTTTCTCCTGGCACACTTGTTGTTGCCACAGTACATCAAGATGCTTAGCCTGTTCATTTTACTAGTAATAATTTTCCTTACTAATTTTATAACAAGTAGTCTTGATTTTAAGTAATGTCCTGAGGCCTCAGCGTTAGTGGGTTTCCATTATATTAAAGCAGATTAGGGAATTATTTTTAATAGCTATACTCAGATATACTTGAGAGGTGCCTCAAGAAATAAAAGCTGCTTGGAACTGGTGCCACAGATGGATATTTTGAAAACAAAAAAGAAAATTAATAATAGAATAGGCTTGACTGGATGTTAACATTTAGAACTGCACATAGATAATGTTAAGACTTAGTAACAACAGGCAGTCATCTTCCTGATTTACGTTTGAACCTCCATTCTTGGTTCTGGTGGATCATGGTACATACGCTTTAAAGGTTAATGAGCATATAGCTCCTCTGATTGTTCAGGCTTTTGCATGAATGGCTGAATGTTTTAGAATCCACTTTGTTCTATGTGGAACCCAATTTGTTCTGTTTTGGGGTTGTTTTTTTTTGTGTGTGATATGAAATTCCAAGTTGCTTGAATGTTTTGATGAATTAAAAATAATGTCTGATTTTCTGTCTTACCTTCCTCTATATACTTGTTTTATTCTACTGTGATTTAAGCATAATTGCACCTGACTTGCATTCTTTTTAAGGGAGAATGTGAGGATCGTGGTCTTTAGTTACTTCATTTCTATAAATATATCAAACAGTGATCCTAACAAAGAGCATTGTTTCATCTTGCTATGTTGTTTTTGTTCACAATATCTAACTGCTTATTCCTGTTTTGTTTTACCTTCCAGTCAGTTTTTAAAGCAGAACAGTATTTTTACCTCCCTGCACAGGATTACCAAGTTGATCTTTTCACCCAATCGGCCTTTGCAAAAATTTAAGCCTTTTCCAGTTCATAACCAAAAGTGACTGAGAAGTCCCAAGAGGCTTATTAACCTTGCCTCTCTGCTTTTCAATTCCAATAAATATCTTTTCCTGTTCAAATAATAGTTTGGAAAAGAGCTGTGTGTTGGTATTACTCCTGAAAAGCTGAAGATTCTTTGAAGTTTGCACTTGGTTTTGTATTTTTGATTTAAAGCTCACTTTTGCAGTTTGAGGGGATCATGTCCTTGTCAGCAAATTTGCTGATGGCATACAACTGAAAGGAGTCATTGATATGCCAGAAGGTTGTGCTGCCATCCAGAGGAACCTTGACAAGCTGGAGAAATGAGCTGATGGGAGCCTTATGAAGTTCAGCAGAGGGAAGTGCCAAGTTCTTCACCTGAGGAGCAACAATCCAGTGCAATATATGTTAGGGACCACCCAGCTGGAAAGCAGCTTGGCTGAAAAGTACCTGGGTGAGGACACCAAGGCAAATGATATCTTGGGCTGCATTAGGCAAAGTATTGCCAGCGGGTTAAGGGAGGTGATCCTTCCGCTTGGTGCTGGTGAGGCTGCACCTGGAGTACTTTGTCCAGTTTTGGGATCCTCAGTATAGGATAGACAGGTACATAGTGGAAGAAGTCTACCGTAGGGCCACGAAGGTGATGAAGGGACTGTTGTGTAGAAAGGTTTAGAGAGAAAGGCTGAGAGGAAAGGTTTCTCTGTCTTCAGAAGAGAAGGCTTCAGGGGTATCTTATCAGTGTATGTAAATGCCTGAAATGGGGGTGCAAAGAAGACTGAGCCAGGCTCTTCAGTACCCAGTCACAGGAGCAGAGACAATGAGCACAAACTGAAACACGGGAGATACCGTCTGAACATCAGGAAACCCTTTTTTATGTTCTGAGAAACACCATGCTGTGGTGGTTCTCAACAGCATTATGGTGGTTTTGGGGTTTGAGAACACCACGTTGTGAGGGTGACTAAGCACTGGCACAGGTTGCCCAGGAATGTTTTGGAGTTTCCTACATGGGAGATACTCAGAAGCTGTCTAGGTATGGTTCTGGGCAACCTGCTCTAGGTGGTCTCTGTTGAGCAGGGAGGGTTGGACAAGGTGACCTCCAGAGGTTCCTTTCGACCTCAGCCGTTCTTGAGAATCAGCAAAATGCATCAGTAAGCAGTCTGAATTTTAGCTGTGAATGTTTCTGTTTCACTCAGACTTGGCTTTTCCTAGCCCAAACAGTATCTATAGTAGCTTTCCATTGCATGTAGTTAAAGGGTGGGTGCAGGGAAAGAACATCAGTGGAGGAGGAAGGCAAGTTGGTTAGAAACTGAGAGTGGGTTAAACCTTCTTCTTTTAATTGTAACTCTGTAATGATATATTTAAAAAATGATTAACAGTATTTTTGTTTTTTCATCCATTTTGTTCTCTTTGACCTTGTGTGGGGACTGGCATAGATGAATGTGTGCTTACTTTTGAGTAATACTTTTGAGTTGATAAGTAATTTCAGCATCGAAGTCTGCATTGGTAAAAATGAAGCTGTGAATGGTCAGTGTTCTCCCAGATATTTCTGCCCTGATACTTTCTGTAGGATCATTTAAAAGGGAATCAGTCAGGACATAATCATACCAGGCACTGTTAAAATGTGCAGATTCAAGAGAAACAAGCTTGTGTGTCAGTGAAAGGCACTGTGACTTTCTTAAAGGGAAGTGTAGGAAAGGACAGCTGGACCATTTGTGTATCAGAGCAGAAAACCAACACCAAAGGTAGAGAGCTATTAATCTCATAATGAATATACATGCGTATATAATAATCACATGATGAAATAACATGAATACATATATTCATGTTACTGCTGGAAGGCAACACCCCAGGGAAACACAGTGGCTTCTAGGTCAACTGTGACAGAAGGTATCACAAGGCATACCTTAGAGAATGGGAATTTTATCATGTCCAGTATGCAGTAATGAAGGCAAGCCAAGTTTGGTGATAGAAAACATACCAGTAGGTTTTAGTAACCCCAAACTTCCAGGTTTGAGGAAGGGTCAGAAGTAAAGCCTGCAGTAGAGTTCATAGGAGTTTTTTTTTGTCTCGCAAAATGTGGTAGGTCGTTTCAAACTTGTCCATCTAGCCAGAAGTAAAACCCCAAGATTCTTAGGTAACAGCCCACTACAGCTGCTGGGTTTTGAGAAAATCACTAAATCATGGCTTGGGACGTCGTTGCATTAATATAGATCCTGGTCATATTTTTTGTTTTCTTCCTTAGCTGTCAATATTATTTCTGTGTTGTTTGAATACAAGTGAAACATGGCCATTTGAGAAGAAAGTAATTTCGAGAAGCTGTTGAGATGTCTGGCCTAAGTATCCTCTTGTACAGATACCTCAGAACAGGAGTTGACAATGTGCTCTGTTAGCAGAGGATTTACATTAGTGTTCTGCGGAGCCTGTTTGTCGGCTCCTAGGGAGTTTAGTAACTCATATGTCACTGTTTGGTAACTACATATGTCACTGTTGACAGAATCAGATTATTTCATTTATGTAAGGGGCTCGCCTATGAAGTTGTAAGGTCCCATTGATTCACCTGAAATTCCAGAAATAGGGATGAATGAAAAAATCCCCAAGTAGCAATTTTATTTCACAGCGCAAAAATAATACACTGTATATCTGTTTGCACACAGGGATGACTGAAGTGAGTCATCTGGAACTGCAGTCTGGTATGTAAATAAAATTAAGGACACTGCAATTCAAAGGTGTGGTCTTTGGTTTATATAGAAGTCATAAAGGGAATGGGTAAAACTGAAGTAGCTGTGTTACAGAACTCAGGTCTAAGTACCAGACATTTACCACACGATGCTGATGATGTGGAGTATGAATGATACTAATATCACAGTGTATCAAAGTAATACCAAAGACTGGGAATGGGAAAGACGGTGGAACAGAATTGTTAGTTTGGGGTTATTGCTGTTAAGCAGAAGCTTGTTAGGTTTTGGTGGTTTTTTTTCCCTTTTTATTGTAGGAATTTTGTTTTAGAAACACTAGAACTTGGTTAAAATCAATACTGGGGTTTGGGTGAAGTGTTCTGATGCCCTGTATAAGGAGAAATCTTTTTGTAGGTAACAGGTTTTTGTGTCTTGCTCATATTCTCAAAGTAAGACCAATTGCCACCATCTGAGCAGATAAGAATTTTTTAGCTCTCCAGGTCAGATGAGACTGCCAAAGCAATTTGTGATTGGAGATTTTTTTTCTTCATTTATAACGTGTAATATACTTTCTCATTAGGTTCTTATGGACTGCTATTTTAGTAAAGGAAAAAGGAATAAACCAAACTCAAACTGCTGTAGGCAGTTTCTTTGTAATAGCCTTCACTTACGCATTTGCTTTTCATGCTACTGTATTTAAACTTTTAACTGTGATTATGGATGCTTGAGTCTTTGACCTAAGGAATTCTTTCTTTCTGTTATCTGGTGTTCTCATATCCAAATGAGATGCGATTACACCAAATTCAATGACTGCATTGTCCAGATGACCTGATTGTTTAAGCTGCCAGGAAGTAGTTCAGGTTGAGTTCCGAGTTACGCAGCATGCACAAAAAATGACTGTGAATGTTTGGGTTTTGGGGCCCTCACCACATGGAACATATGCTAAAAGTTTTTTGGTCTGGTTTAAACAAAAACTATGGAAAGAATTTAAGGAATAGTCTGGGTATGAAATGCTTGATGAATCAAGTAAAATTCTTGCTGGTGGGCTTTATGGGGGTAGTATTCTTTGAGCAGAGGTAAACATTTATGCAGCTGTAAGGAACATAAATATGACTATTATTGCAGTAAAGTGGTACCATTTATAGCTAAACTTCCTAAAATAGCAGTGGGCTGTCATTTTTTTCAGATAATAAGATGGAACTACATTTTTGATAAGGGGGAGGAGCAAAAAGGAAGAAAGAGGAGAAAGAAAATCAGGTTCTCTTGATTTTCTTACGTGACTATTCTAATTCACAAAATTTTGGGTTTAATTTTAGCAGGAAAACATAATTTGTTCAACGATGTCATCCCTAGGTATAAGCATCCACATCTGTAGGCTCCAAGCAGGTTCTAGAGCTTTTTTAAAATAACATAATTTCAAAAGTATAATAAATAAATTAATTCCAGCATAGGGAAGGGAAGAAATGTCATCAACTTGAGTCCATTGATTCCACTTTTATTGCTCAAAACTGCTACAGTTCATAAAATGCAGTTTTACAGGCTATTAGTCCATAATGTGGGTTATGTCCTTTGGAGACTTACGTTAAAAGATAAATGCAGTAGTTCAGAAAGATCTATATTGCGGTTCTGGGAAAAGGGTTCAAGAATTATTTAAGTGCTTTTTCTTGTGTTCCAAAAGGAAAAGGGTTGGAGGGGAGAAGTTACCACTGGCTTCAGAAACAGGAAAGGAAATTAGCAATGGGAGAGTCAGTTTGTTGTTCAGCAAATGGCTTAATTTCCTTGGAGGTGAGGAAAACATTTTACTGTAAACAGAACTGGCCTTGAAAGATTGTTTTTTAATTGTTCTTGACCAAAAAAATCCCTAGCATTTGTATTAGTGGTACATTCTAAGACTTCTTACAGTGCGTTGAGAGCCCTTGTTGACTGTAACTGTAAAAGGATTGGGAAAGAGCTGCTATCACAAGCAAATACCCCCTGTGATGCTGTATAAAAAAGTGATTTCATCTTAAATCTATTTAAGTGATGTTCCCTTATTGCTACTATTGGGAAGTTGTTCTGATTTTCAGTGCTATGAAATTAAAATGCATTTATAAACTGCATCTATTTGTGCTTATTATTTATGCTCATGCTGGCAGTGTCCCAGAGCTTAGGAACATCTTTCCATTCTCCAGTTCTATCCAGTGGCACTGTTGCAGGAGGAGTGATATCTCTTCTTTTGGGTTTTGGTATGCTGTTTTCATCTCTCATTCAAGAGATTTCTGATCACTCTCACAGTGCCTTTGCTTGTTCTCCATCCCGTTTTAATTCATTCTTTCTCAAACAAAGGTGTCCAGATCCATATGCAGCTTTGCTGGTGAGGTTTTACTGGTGCTTTGTGCAATAGTAGTAATTGCATTAGAAATACCTGACACTTTCTGTGATGGCATTTGTCTATGTACACACCTTACCTTTTCTGTCTGCTCCTAGGCTCCCACTTTACAAAAGAAATTCTCCTTGGCTCCCTTTGGATTGTCTAATGATTTATATTCAGTGCCCTTCCTTCTTTGTTATCCTTGAGATGAAGAATCATTCCTTCTCTACCCATAGCCCCCCATATAGTGTTCCAGCCTGCAGCTATGTTGACAATGCCTCCCAGCTTTTCCCATGAGAAAATACCTCGTTAGAACTAGCCTACTTTGGCCAAGGATATTACTTAAATAAGATCAGCCTCATGACTAACCTTTGAGGAACTGCATTACAAATTGCAGGGTTAAATACTGTCTTGAAAGCATACTTTTTATGCACTTTCCCACCTGTTTTGCTCTCTATTTAAAACAACTAAAAACTCTTTTGCAGTTTCTTTGTTTCCTAACCCAGATTTATTTCTGACGTTTCTACAATAAGATATACAGGATGAGCTGCGATGTTCACTACCAGTGTGGTGTTGCCACACAAATAATAATTTAATAATATCTTAACTATAATTCCACAAATAATATTTCATAATTTTTGTAGATTTGAAACGCTTTGCAGTTTGCATAATTCTGAAATAAGGCTGAAAGAAGTACTGCATTCTCAGACTCAAATCGAATGAAATTATCCTCAAATTCTGCTATAATTTTAGCTTAATGCATTATAATTCAGATGTCAGCTTTTTCTTCCATAATTTGATTCTGCTTGGCTATTAGGATTGCTCAGTACTTACTCTGTTTTATTGCTCTTAGATGAAATAAATTAAGCTCTATAGCAATATAAAAGATAATATTAATTGTTATAAATTCGGCATTTACACAAATGAAACATCTTAAATTCCCCCTTCATCTGTTTTAAATTAAGTATGAGATTTAAATCACTTGTTCTGATTGAGAGCAAGCACTGTGTTGTGGAAAGGAAGAGATTGTGGGCAATCAAAAAAGCAGACTGAGATTCTGATCAGGGCATTCATTATTGTTGGTGGGAAACAACGTTAAACAATAATTGATTGCATTCATGTAGAGGGTAGACAAACTTACCATGAGATAGTATTGCATTAATAGTCGAGAATGATTTTGAACAGATGGGAAAGTAAGAGTAACAAACACAGTATTTCAAATTGCTCCGGTGTGGTGGTAGCTAGCTCTTGTAAGAAAAGAGGCCTTAAATCAGTTTGGGTTTACTTAATATATGTAATGAATTTGTATTCAGTTTTAGGCGTAATCTCCCTTTATGCTTGCCTTTTTCAACTTGGGATGTAATTGTGTATTTAATTTTCACCCTAAAATATTTCCTCGTAACACTGATTCTCTTCATCTCATTCCGTATTTAATTCTCACTGTAATCTCTCTAATCCTTTTTACAGGTAGAAAGAAAATACATGCAAGTAAAAAAACCCTGTTCTTAGATTTAACAGTCTTAATTTAATGTTTGCTAACTCTGTTGAGGATATTGTTTACTCCAGAATAACTATCATTACTGAAATGAAACCTTGTTTCTTGCAGACAGGCTTCTATCGTGAGGTGTGAAATGAGAAGACAACTTCCGCTGTTGTAGTACTAGTATGTCCTGTAAATTGCCACATTTTGAAAGACTGTGATTTCGAATTTTAGACAAATCAGTTACTGATGATATAATTTCAAATCTAGATACAATTCTGGTGGCAAGTTGTTTTAATGAAAGCAAGTTACATGAAAACATGTTAGCAGGCTGTTTCCAACTTGTACATCATTCCTAATGTGCAAAGAATAAGAAATGTGTTTCTTTTTAACAGTCAGTGTCCATCATCTTCCTGTGTGTAACCCAGATACCCATTACTACTTTTTGGTGTCTGTTCTGACTGTGTACCAGCCTCTAAATCCATATTTTCCTACAACTTTAGTTCTGTCTTCCGTTGTGATATTTTTTTTTTGCTGTTCAATGCAACTCATTGTCTTTCCCCCTTTATCAAGTCTTCCCATATGACGTTTGACTTCAGGCAAGCCGTTTCTGCCTCAGATTCCTCAATGAATGAATGCTCTACTACTGCCTCCGAAAGACTGTATTTCCTTTTAGCCTCATCAGTTCATACTATGTTCTTGCAAAATTCCTTGTATGACTTCTCTAGTCCACCCACTCAGTCCATTCTCTGCTCCATACCCATCGTCGGTTTGTTGATCATTAATCACTGTCATCAAAATCCTGTTCCCGCAGCATTATGCTCTCATTGGGTTTTTTCTTAACTGTAATGTCCACTCATTTGATCTTTGGGTGAAAAATATCTGTTCTTAACCAACTGGCTTTTGGTCTTAAGGGTTTGTTAATCTGGGTGTCGCTCAGCCTTGCCATAAACAACTAACCTGCTGCTGCTCTGCAGTGCTTCTTCCTTCTTGGTGCTTTGCTATTTGCATCTTTCACAGGTAACACTGTACTCTTTTTTTCTCCAGGTTTACTTCCATATTCTTTGTGGTCCCAACTAGACACTGACTGACTCCAGATAGAAATGTCACCCTTTAAAATCAGAAAGGGACCTTTTTTAGGCAAGACAAACCTGATGAATTATCTGTTCTGCAAGCCTTGCATAACACCTGCAGTGCAGTAAGTCTGGGGGTGGGTGTACTAGGTGATTCTTCTCCTGTCTCTCTTATTTGTGACTTTTAGGGCAGCTAGTACTATAGGGGCACTGCAAATCAGCCCACTCTCTCATAGGGCTTCTACTCTGCAAGAGGGGCTGAAGGAGGAGGAAGCTGGTTTAGGCTCTACCCCATACTGGTAAGCAGTCAAGCAACTATACTGTAGTGTATTTCTTTTAAAGGAAACTAGAATAGCAAAATGTCCCATTTTTGGAAGGTTTCATTAGCAGAATTTAAAAACTTGTGTTAGTGATAATTTTTTCAAGTTACTATGCAAACCTAGTTCTCTTTAATTACATCTGGTAAAATATTCATTTAAAGTTGAAGCCAGAATATTAATATGGAACTGTGTATGTTGGGGCTTTAAAGGAGGGAGTCTATGAGCTACAGAATTTCCTAAAGCAGGAGCATAAATTGCATTCTTCATATGCTTTTCTAAGTACTTATGTATAACAAACTTGCTTGGGAAGATGTACAGGGGCAGTAGTACTTTTTCAGCTTTGGTCTTTGTCATGTTGTTAAAAACTTTCACAACAGATTATAGATGTGTATCCTGGATACATAGGTATGTAAATAGATGTGAACTTCATGAAATTCAACAAGGACAAGTGCAAGGTCCTGCACCTGTGTTGCGGCAAGCCCCAGTATCAATACAGACTGGTGGATGATGGGATTGAGAGCAGCCCTGTAGAGAAGGACTTGGCAATACTGGTGAATGAAAAATTGGATCTGAGCTAGTAATGTGTATTTGCTGCCCAGAGAGCTAGCCATTGCCCAGAGTAGTTGTGGATTTCCCATCCCTGGAAGTGTTCAAGGCTAGGTTGGATGGGACTTTGAGCAACCCAGTCTAGTGTGAGTTGTCCCTGCCCATGGCAGAGGGGTTGGAACTGGATGATCTCAAGGTCCTTTCCAACCCTAACTATTCTATGATTCTATCTTAAGGTCCTTTCCAACCACAACCATTCTGTGATTCTGTAGTTCTACAATTCTCTGATATACTGGATAGACTTATGTCCTGGTTTTACCTGGGATACAGTTAATTTTTTTCCTAGTAGCTGGTACAGTGCTGTGTTTTAATTTTAGTCTGAGAAGAATAATACTCTGGTGTTTCAGTTGTTCCTGATGAGTAGTCCTTACTTAAAATGAAGGACTTTCCAGTTTCCTATGCTCTGCTAGTGAAGAGGGGCATAAGAAGCCAGGAGGGAGCAGAGACAGGACACCTGACCCAAAATAGCCAAAGGATATTCCATACCATAGCACATCATGGCCAGTATAGAAACTGGGGGGAGTTACCCAGAAGGGACCTATTGCTGCTGGAGTTGGGCTGGGTATTGGTCAGCGGGTGCTGAGCAATCGTATTGTGCATAACTTGGGTAGGGGATTTTTTGTTGTTTTATCCCCCCCTTTTTGTTATTATTGTTGTTGTTACTAGTATATTTTACTTTATTTCAATTATTAAACTCCTTATGTCAATCCATGAGTTTTACCTTTTTTCAATTCTGCTTTGTATCCCACAGCAGGAGGGGAGCATGGGTGCCTATGTGGTACTTAGTTGCCAGCTGGGATTAAACCATGGCACTTTCCCAGACAGACTGAGCATTTTCACTATATTATAGTCTTCAGATAGTAGCAAAGAGTAAGTTTTAAATTATCCCCTGTTTTTCCTTTAGTAGAGTAATTCATCTTTTCAGTCATTGTGCTCTTTGTCCTATTCTCACATGTTCTGGGCTCAAACATTTCAGACAGAATGTCAAAAGAGGAGAAAACCCCACAGCTTTTGGAAAAAAGTATAAATCAAATTTTAATTCAGCTATTACTTTTGTGATAATCATTCAGATATCCAAGTTCTTGTATTCTGCAGTAACAGTGTGGATGTAGTATTATATAGGCTATATTTGGTATTGCCTTCAGAGCCCCTTGGCAGCACTCCAGCGATCCTCAGTGACATTCCTCTTTGCATCACTGGGTTGTGTAACAGGCACTTAAGTCTGAAGTAGCCTTTCAAAGTGGTGCTTTGAAGTAAATAAGTCACAGAGAGTGCTACTGCAATTCCAGCAGTAGCAGTGCAGTGCTATACCTGCCACATCATCGAGCCCAAGGCTGTTCATTTCAGGGCAATGGAAGTCTCACAAATGCATTCCACCTTCGTGCGTGTTACACATGACAACCCCTTGTTACCAAGAAGTCTGTTTTCAGTCGTATCAGAAGTGACTGTTTTTACTTTACGCTGTTTTAGAAGGAAGGGTTTTTTGGTTAATTATCTTTAAAAAAGTATTAGTACTATGCTGTTAGGTTCCGATTTATTTTTTTCTTCTGCTGGCATTTAAAGAGCTGTGGACTAGGAAGAAATAGATTAAAAAAATAATGTTCTGTGCATCATATCCCAATCACCTCTTGCATTAGAAAAGCTGCAAAAAAAAAACCACCCTAAAATAATATGGAAGAAGTAATCTTTTTCCTTTCTCGATGTGAAATCAGAAGAATAGTTTCTATTCATTTAGCTTATCATATAGTCACAAAAGGAAAAAACAGGGTAACTATATACTGTTAAATGTTAGACCAATTATTCAGCAGACCAGGCACAACCATTTGCTGTGTGAATGATGGCATTCTCAGATCCATTTTATGTTCTTCAGTTATCTTTGAAATTTAATCTCCATGTATGTGCATTAAAAGTATATAGCATTCAAAGCTCAGAGTCTGCCCGTAGTAGAGGTGAGTACTCCATGATATCCAATCTTTCAAAGCAATTTGATCTTTTGTTAGATAGTCAAAACTTCTTTCCTGTCAAGTAAATGACAGGATATTGTATATTTAGCTGTTGAGAATGTTGAAAGTATCGCAAACCTGATTATTTTGTAAAAACAATTGAGCCTTCATGCTGATGTTCCACTGTAAGTAAAGAGACCAAGATTTTCAAAGCTACCTGTTATTAGCATGTACTTTAGCTTGACAGCCTGACCTAGCACCTGTAAAATGCTCATGCTGTGAAAGCTTGGTGCTTGACACCATAAATTATAAATGATGACCCGGTGGAAGAAGTGACAGACTGACGCAGTGAAAGAGAGAATTACAAAGCTGAAAAACATTAAACTGGCTGGCTGTGTGGATGTTTAATCAAAGAAGATAAGAAACATTTTATCATCGTGAATATAAACCTAGGATGTCTCTGGGAGTATATGTCAGGAGCGGAACAGCTCTTCTTCTAGTAAGTTGCATTTACTTTGGTATATTTTTTGAGGCTCTGCATCAAAAAAAAGGAAAACATTCAATATAGGCAAATGCTAACCTCATGTTTTCTGAGTTGCCTTTGTGCCCCTTCCTGGATAATTCTTTTCATATGAGTTCTGCTAAACTCTTTTTCTGTACATCATGTTCATTTTTAGACTACAGCGGTACAGCTAACTATATTAAATATTTAACTTCTAAAGTAGATAACTTATCAAGCAAATGAGATGCAACTTCAGGAAGCAAAGGAGAAAAAACTATCATTTTGATTGAGAGCATTGACACCTTTGAAAGTCATGACTGCTTCTGCTTTGATATATGTACAGCTTGTGGCTATACTGATGACTTGCCTTAACTGCTGACAGATAAAATCATCACTAATCACATCACCTTTAACAAGCAGGAAAAATACAAATGTAGGTTTGATAGCCCTCCCCTATCGTCTGTATGTCACTTGCTTTCTTAGGTCATTAGCAAGATCAGGGAGCATATCTTTTTATTGGAGTATGAAATATTGACTTCATCCTGCTTATATAGCATTGGCATAGATCTGTAATGCATAATAATAACATGTCTTGTCACTTTTGGAGGCTCATTTCTATGACTCATGGATAAATTCTGAGTGGTGGTTCAGATGGGGATTGAACAGCTATGCTTTTCCACCCTCTGTATCACTTCATACAGACATTGTTAGCATTATTGTTAGTCTGGGAAAGCAGGATAGTCAAGATGTGCAATTTGTGGGCTACATGAGCTCTTTGCTTTCTGTATTTTAGCTTTTCTGACTACAAAATAGGAATGGCCCTGTTTCATTTTATGATGTAAAAATACAGGTTGAATGTAGGTAAACTCTTATTTAGCTGCCTGGAGTCAAGAGGTTATGCTGAACTACAGAAGCAGTGGAAAATGGGAATGGTTTTAAGATGACAGAGGGTAGATTTATATTAGCTATTAGGGAGAAGTTCTTTACTGTGCGGGTGGTGTGAGAGCAGGCTTCCCAGAGTTGTGGCCGCCCCATCCCTGGCAGTGTTCAAGGCCAGGTTGGATGGGGCTTTGAGCAATCTGGTCTGGTGGGTTTGCAGAATGTCAGAGTTTCAGACTCCTGATTCTTGCTCTCAGCCAGTCAGAAGCAGCGTGCTCTGCAGCTCTGACTGCATCTGTGAGAACACCCTCAAGGGCCCTGCCAAAAAGCCTGAACTGGTCCCTTGCCTTAGTTCTTGAGCTGGAGCTCAAACAGCTCTTTACAGGGCTGTGTTGCCAGTCAAGCACAAACTCTTCAGTTGCTTCAGCCTTTGTACTTCTAACATCTGTCTATTCTGTTCCTCAGAGTCACCAAACGGCTAATTTTTCATTATGGTTATTAAGTAACTACTTGAGTAAGCAGTGGCCATCTGTTTTCCCAGTCCCCATTTGTCACTTTGTCAGCTGTTCTCTTCAAAACTTCTTTCTATAAAGGAACTGTTGTGGAAAAGTCTGTATTGATTCTGGTTCTCACTCCACTTGAAAAGAAACAGGTGACCAAGTTGAAAGGTGCTTTTGTATCAACCTTCCCAATTATGCTTGGGGAGAAGGCAACAAACCTGCAATATTATTTCATATTTACTAATAGAGAGGCTAGGTCTTTGGATAAGTGCAGTGCAAGAAGGAGCTGGATGCCTTGGGTGGGTTTTATTATCCTCTTGAACTCCTATGGGAAGTTTCTATCTGTCTTGAAGAGGGAGGTTAGCAGCAAAGTAGAGAACATTAAATCATCACGATGTCCCTGCCCATGGCAGGAGGGTTGGAATTAGATGATCTTAAGGTCCTTTCCAGCCCTAACTGTTCTATGATTCTGTGATTCCACAACCAAAGCTCCAGTCTAATAGGATTGACTTCAACGCACAAGTAATGTATACTTTACCAGTGCAAAGAAAGAAAAGATATATCCGTTTGTCTGAATTTCACTTGTTTCTAATTTCCCTAATGTAGATAGATTAATAAACAGAGCTAACAAAACTGTCAGGTAGTCATGTTCATTTAGAAAAACCTGCCCAATAGTCTGCTGTTGACATGAGTGTGTTGGTGAATTGAATATCAATTAGCTTTTTTAAGTTAGAATGAAATTATTACATAGGGCAGCTGGGATCCTAGCATAATTTTGTGACTTCTGTTTTTATCAGGGCTATCTCTTGACCTTCTTGTATCTCACACACGAAGCCAAAAGGTTAGGAAAATAGTACAGCTATGTGACATAAACAAGCTCTGGTGCTATTTTCTGGACCTGCAAACAGCATTAATTTATCTCACTTCATTTTAACAGCAATCCCTGCTGAAAAGGAGTGTCTGAGAAATGAAAGCTGAGTCAGTAGTTAAGAACACACTGTTTCCCTGGTACCAAATGCTCCGATTTTTCCATCTTACTCTTTGTAAGAAGTCCATTATAGCAGTCTGCTTCTACCTACCAGGACTTACTCTTCAGTTCTGTGTTCACTGCCTCTCCTGTAGGGTTGGTATTGCATTGCTAGCCCCTTCTGATGCGTTACAAATGTAGGAATTCATCCCTTCTGGGTGATCTATGGATTTGATAGTCTCCTCCTGTCTCACTCCCCTGTTTGGAAGTGCATTGTTCAAGTAAACAATTTTAAAGTCACTTTGACACTGCTCTTAGGGAAAAGTCTGTGTTATAGGCTGGGAGAGGTAGGATATTACCTGTTCATTCTCAGTGCCACAGCTACCTGGGGAAAGCTTGGTGGTTCATCTGTTTCTGAAGTAAACCCGTTTCTTTTAGATGTGAATATGCTTTTTACTTCAGGAG
Source organism: Lorius lory (assembly GCA_025629905.1). Lineage (NCBI taxonomy): Eukaryota > Metazoa > Chordata > Aves > Psittaciformes > Psittaculidae > Lorius > Lorius lory. The sequence goes on from JAOSLQ010054507.1 coordinate 26,727, forward strand.
TTGTATTTTTTTCTCAAGCTTGTGAAGAAGACTCCCACTGGAGAAGCAAGCATTTATGTTAGACCTCAATCTGCATAATATTTATAGGTGTCTTAGGGCAAAACAGCGTGACAAGTGGTAGAATACGCAGTTAAGATCTAATTTTGTGGCATTTGTGATTGTGACTGTTATCCCAGAAGGATTTTGATGCAGAGATTGTCATGTATTTATGTACTGACATAGCTTTTCTACATGTTGGGTTTGTTTGGTGCTACTGAATGTGTTGGGTTGATTTCCAAGGCTCTGCCTGGTATTGATGAAATGAAGCATGGAACCTGCCTTACTGGGGGAGGCCATACCTTTTACTGACTGGTGTCACCTACCTGTGACTCATAAATAGTTTTATTTCTCCTCTTTGTAATATTTGTATTATGAAAACAGGGATTAAAGTTGTGTGATAGGACAGCACATTGATGTTGAAGAAAGAGTTATCCTAGTAGAATAACCATTTAAAGATTTCTGTCCATCATAAGTTGCTTTATAGAGACTTTTACCATGATAGTAGTCATATATGCATGTGCAGAAAAACCATTAAAGCATGGATAGGTGCATCGGTGTGGAGAATCTCTAGTTGCATTCCTGTTGTAGGTCATCATGCAGGCAATCTTCTTCTCAGTTCTGTTGTAAAACAGCAGAAAAGGTAATTTCTCTTTCCTTTATTCATGTGTTTGTTGCTTCTTTTACACCAGAGAAATAAGTTTTTCACAACATATTTTGCACAGGAAGTTGCTACAAACATTTCATACGTTGGCTTAAATAATTGCAAAGGCTAACAGTTGGCCAAATAATATCTATTTTAGTTGTACTAAAATAGTTGTACTACTTCAGGAGTGAGCTCTGCCTATTATATGCTGTCTAAACAGAAAAAAACCCTTGTTTTAAATAAAAGCATCTAGGCATAATTGACCAATTTTCGTAATTGATCAGTTCTATTTTGTTTGTTTCTTTGTTGCTTTATTTGGTTTTGGGGGATTTTTTGTTAAGAAGTATTTTAACACTATTCTAGTGTATTAAATGCTTAATGTTATTAAAGCCAGGCAACAAAAATAATGGAAATAAACCCAGAAAATAATATTTTACTACTATTTCTTTTGTGTGTGGGGATTGTTTTATGAAAATAAGTCTGTCTCAGGGTTTTTTTTTTTTTATCTTACTATGTCTTAAGCTTCAACTTTATAAAACAGATGTTAAAATTTGTCCAATATTTCAAATATTTCCTGATCCTGAAATAAAAAAAAAGTATCAGTGTTATTAATTATAAGTATCAATAAAAATAAGTATCAATAATGTTATCAATAATGTATATATAAAGTAGAGGAGTGATAGGTATAGGTATGTTCAATGGGCTGTTTACAGGTTATAAATTGTAAATTATAATAATTGCTTATCAGAGCATTTTGATAGGTGTTTATAGTATTGAGATTGCTTATTTTACAACAAAGTGACATTAGGAAGGAAATAAATATGTTCTTGTTTGAATGAGAAATGTTTGCGCTTGGATACTTCAAACACTGAAGTTAACTTAATTTGTCAGCCTTGAAGTGACAAATAGGCACAGACTTATCACTTTTCTTAGATCCTGCTGCCAGAAACATAAGTGATAACAATACTAAAGCCACAGTAAATGCAATAGGTAACTAGCTGGCTATTTGTTCTCATTATGTTTTTTTATCATTGAAATAATGCATAATAACTGGTGTCTGTTGTTCACTGATTGTGAAAGCCAAAGGCTTTCACTGGGAGGGAAACTTTTATGACTATTGGTCAAAACTGAGAATGATAATTTTAACATTTATTTCTAGATAAAGAAGGTTTAGGCATGAAGTAGACAATTTACGAAATCTTAAAAGATGCTGGTAGATGACAAATACTTTAACCTTCTAGTGCTGTAGAAGTCATAAAATGAATTAAGCCTACTTGCAGAGTTGTGAGTGTCAAGTATTGCTGGGTTTAACTTAGATTACCTTTTTTGTTTTTAAATCCTTTGGAGGTGCTGAAAAACACATTAGGTTCTTTGTTTAGAATGTGAGGGTTGTTTTTTTTTTTCATTTTACCATGACTACATGTCTTGTTATTTGGAAATAAATGTAAAATTGCATTCTTGTCAGTAAATATAAGTCGAGTGGATGTTCATATAACTCCTTGTTGCACAGATATAATTATATATGGTGTTCATGACTTGTTCTTCTCAAACAATGTGATGATACAGTCAGGGATCAGTTAGCATGAGCAATGAATATAAAAATACAGTTGGGTTGTGAAGCTAGTGGCTTATTTCATCATTGTACCTTCATAGAGTCTGATTGCTGAAAAGTATGTGGAGTTGAAAAAACAAGTATTTGACAAATTAATTGCAAACAGAAAGGAACGCATAAGCTTGCAAAAGTGATATATCCTATCCGCTTAATTCTTCACATGAAATACCATATCGTTCCAAGGTTCCATTAGTTGCTCCTTTAATTTTCACTACCTTGAGGGGTTTGAGAGTATATGAAAGAATGGTACCAAAGACACAGTTAGAATCAATTGCTTCTGCCTCCATCAGTTCTCTCAGCAGGTTCAAGCTTTACTCTTTCATTTTAAATAATTACATAAATTAGATCTCTCAGTTAGCTTTATGATTTTAGGTAACAAGAACAGCATTTGGTTTACTTGCTTATTTACATGGTACAGTTAAATAAAAATATACATTTAATAATCCAAATTCAGTAAAGTCTTCCACCAAAAAAGCACAAGAAGGTAATAAATCACAGCTTCATCTAGATTTTTCTGTTTAACCCTTTAATGCAGTGAAGTTACTCTGTTGTAACTGAAAGCTCTGCAATGGTTGGCAATGCTGATAGTAATAGAGAGTAAAGGGATTCATGTTGATTTTTCAAGTGAGAATGGAAGAAAGGCAATGTGAAAAAGAATAATGTAAAACTGAAGTTTTTGGTATGACAATATTGGCTTGCATTCTGGTGAGAAATGGAGCAGTAGGATTACAGCAGCCTTCCACTCTCAGGAGAACATGTATGTTTGGACGTAAGGTACGGAAAGGATAATTATATTGGCTCTGAAATAGCAGGAGCACTATGAAAGTGTAGGAAAGCATAAAATGATACAGCAAAGAGCATAAATTTTAATTTAATTTAAAAAATGATCTTGCTAAGAAATAGGCAGTAAAGTTCTGTAGGGAAAAAGGTTGAATAAAAAAGGTAGGTAGTGGCATTTTATGTAAAAAGAACCACTGTTTGTTTTAATCTTGTTAGCTCAGAGCCACAGGATTTGAAATTATACCTATCCAGGTGGTAGTAGGGAACAGTAAGACTGAAACAGATAAGTGAATCAAATTAGGAACTAGGGTAAGTTGTCCCTTAAGCATCTGTATGCAATGCATGGAAAGAAAAATTGCACTGTGGGGGGAATTAGTTTTTGAAGGTGCTCACTGGAGACCTCATGTAACATGGAGTAAAACGCCACCAAGTTGAAAGACGGGCAGTTATCCAACATAAAACATGAAGCAGCCAGGCTAATAATGTTGCAGACTCCCAGGACTGAGAAGGTGAATTTATCAGGACTGAAATGTTGCATTTTGTACATAAAAAATTATTCTGACCAGTTCTCATTCATTAGAGTTGAATTCTAATCACATGTTTGTGCCAGTGCTCAAATGTGAAAATGAAACTGTGGGAAGTGGAAATATGTTTGTCAAATTCTTGATTTGGAAATCATTGATCAATAAAAAAAGGCCAGTTTTAGACAACAGTTCAACCTACATGAGATATGTTAGGTAAGTAGGTGTTACATTAGGTAATGTGAAAGCAGCAACTAGAAGTGCAAACACTTGTAATAATTAATGGGAAGAGAGGATATATGTGAAAGTTAGTACACATTAGAAAATATGAAGCATAGAAAATTATAAATAGGAGGTGAATATATTAGGTAAAAGTCCAAGTGTCACAACACACAGGATAATGGAAATTTCTCTGTTGTATTATAGATAAAAATGTTCATGTGAATGGTATAGAACTAATTTAGAAAGATGCAGAAAATAAGGTGTTCAGACTTGAGAAAATTAGAAATCAGTGATTTACTCGCCTAACATGAAGAATATGAAATACTCCCCATCTGGTGTAAGTAGTTCTCTTCCAAGAGTCCTGAAAGAATTGGCTGAGGAGATCTCTGGGCTACTGATGGTAAATTTAATGAGTTTTGGGACTTTGGGAATTTAAGAATATTGGAAGAGCGTAGGTGTTAGAGTACTGGTTTGAAAAGGGAAGCACCATTAACCAGGCAAGTAGAGTTTTATAAAAATCACTGTATTGGAGAGGATTCAAGAAGTCATTTACCTCCCTTGCCCCAAGGCAACATGAGATTATGTAGAAACCAGGTCTGACAGTGTTTGCAGTGTCTTAAAAGCCTCCCATAGAGGAGATTCCCTAGCTTCCCAATTAGTCACAGCTATCCTTCTTCTTTACAACTGTAGGGGTAGTAAGGATTTTCCTGAAGTCTAACATAAAACTCTTACAAATGCTGAAGAGAGAGGAAGGATTACTGTATATATTTTGCTGGCTATAATCCTGTTTATCTCAGTCAAACAGCGTTGGGGATACTTTGTTTACTGTATGATTTGCTATGACTCCTATACACTTTTGCAGCAGAATAGCTATCTAGACAGGTGCTCCTCATGCTTTATTACTGCATCTCATTAATCTTGCCTAAACCAGATAGCTGTTGCACACAAAGTAATGAAAATTATGGGAGAGGATTCAATTGGCACTTACTTAATGAATGCCAGTTCCTTTGTTTTATGGAAAACAAACCTAGTAAAAAATCCCAAGCATTTAAATAGTTTTTCCCACTTGATTACATGTTAAATGCCAAAGGGCACTTGCATATTTCCCTCTTCTTTCTGTCTTCCTCAGGCAGATGAGCCACAGAGGTAATGTTTAGATTTTTGTATAGTATGATAAAATATCACAAAGTGATATTTAACTTCTGACAGCTAAAAGCTTACCAAATTTTTTAGTAAATGGCTTTAAAAAAACCTGAGGTCTGAGAAACCTCAAAGTAGTTTTCAGTGACTGTGAAATCACAGGCTTCGACGTTCAAAATCCTAAATTCGAACCGGTCAACATTTTTCATTAGTAACATGGAAAGAAATATCAAATCAATAGCTGACAAAAGACAAGTAAAGAAGGAAAGATGGTGTGTAGACAGGGAACAGCCATTATCACTTTGTAAAGGTCAGCTCTTAAAAGTACAACTTGTTTTAATATAAACAAATGGATCTTTGTACACTCAAGAGCAAAAATGCAACCCCAACTGAAAAATAACGATGAAAAGGAGTAATTCTGTAAAGGACAGTGAACTTGGTAGACTTAACAGCCTGTGAGTGCAGTGCTGCAGTCAAAAATAGGATAATGTGACCTCAGATACATAAATGGGATATAAAAGTAGGCAGAGTTCTTTATCTTAATATATATGTTTGGAAGGAATTATTACAGAATAGTGCAGGTGATCCTATTTTTCTGCAGCTCCCTGAGTTACTGGTGTTGCCTTCAGGAATTAATGGTTGGTTGTCATTCTATTTTCCTTGCAAATCTTTGGCTTGCCCACCATACCTGTAACTGTGGAATGTATTAGTCTGCAATGAGCAGGAGATCAAGCTGGGAGATCTCTTGATCTGTTCTGATGCTGGACTATGATTCCATATGATTGGCAACAATCCTGTATTCATTTGTAAGTGTTAGGTCAGTCTGCCTGAAGATGTGGAAAGAAAGAAAAGAAACTGGGGAAATGAATGCTTGGGAAGCTTTGTCCTTGGTTGTGCAGACAAGATTGTAGAGTTCATCTTCAGAACAGCGTTTTGGAATTAGAATTAAAATTCCACACTGTCCTTGGAGTTCTGCTCGTCATAATTTTAAATAAAACAGTTCTCTCAGGACCAGGCAAAACCTCTGAAAAGATTAATTTCAGTTGTAAAGTCTAATAATAGCAGTGTAAGATATGTCCAGAACAAAAAAAGGAAACTGGAGCTCAGTATGTCATAATGAGTTATAATAACGTAATGTCTATTAAAGTACGTACTGGAAAACAAAGATGAACACTTAAATTCTAAGTATGAACAGGACACTTAATATGTCTGTAGCTGTATGCTTAATTTCATATATTATTATTGAACAAGTTACAGTATTCTTAACTCAGTTATTTAAGGAAGGATATGAAAGTGCTACATATAAGTTCTTTCTATGGAAAAAGATTATTTTGAAGGACCTTTGAGTTAATTTTGAATTGTGGTGTGACTTTGTAGTGGCAGACCTACACTATTTCACTCTTGTTCGCTCTGCAAGTTTTATACTCTTCATGTTGCCTCAAAAAAGAATGGCTGCTACAAGTGGAGATTGGGTATCAAAAATGTCAGTAACACTGCTTAGTTGCAGCCAATTAATTTACAGCTTTTTTTTCCCCCCATGTTAGGTCCAGACACTTTTGCTTATGCTGGCAGCTGATGTCTGTGATGGCCGTAGTGCATGAAGTCTAATGTAGGAGGAATGGGACTTTTTATGGCATATAAAGGAGTAAATAAGTAAATGGAGTCATTCCTGGTTCCATTAGCATCTTAGGGAATTTTCTCATTTTGAGCATCATACATGGAACATCTGTTATCTGTTTTTAGCCTCTTTGCAATGGCAAAACACTCCATCCCTGGCAGTGTTCAAGGCCAGGCTGGACAGAGTCTTGGGTGACATAGACTAGGGCGAGGTGTCCCTGCTCGTAGCAGGGCCATTGGAACTAGATGATCTTAAGGTTCTTTCCTATCTCTTCTGTGATTCTATGAATTGCCAGTTCTCTTGAAACTTTCACTGGTTTGCACTCAGAAGAGCAGCATTCACTCCTGTTTGTAATTTCATATGTATCCATGTGGGCATTCTTCTTAGTCTGGGTTTCTTTGGCAGAAAAATGTTTTTTGCCAAGGAGCTGTGAGTTGGAAGCTTCTTGGCAGTGTAAATTTGTCTGCCATCAGGTCTGTGCTGCTGGGGATAGACTGCTTCTTAATTACCTCATTTAAAGATAGCTTGGGTATCTCTCTCCCACGCTGAAGTCTATCATGTAGATATTTCCGAATCACTGAAGTGTATGCAGATTTTATTACTTTATTCGTGTCCTCATTTGTATAGCCAGCACTGATTTTACCCCTTTAACTGGGGTTTATATTTCTTTGCTATAATGTTTACTTGATCTGCCAGTATTTACATATTTTTGATTGGTAATTATTTCATGTCTTTTAATGCAAGTACTGTTGGAAAAACAGTGTTAACTTTTATGACTTTAAGGCCCGCCTGGACAAGTTCCTGTGTGATGTACTCTAGGTTACCCTGCTCTTGCAGGGGGGTTTGACTAGATGATCTTTTGAGGTCCCTTCCAACCCTTGGGATTCTGTGATTCTGTGATT
>JAOSLQ010054508.1:0-16899 GCA_025629905.1 Lorius lory
GGGCACATTCAAAATGATGGTATTTGTTTCCCCAAGTAACCATGATGAAGCCTTGCTTTCCCAGAGATGGCTGAACACCTGCCTGACCATGGAAATGGTGGATGAATGCTTTACTTGCATGCATAACTTTCGCTTTACTTATTATACTGTCTGTATCTCAATCCATGAGTTTTCTTACTTTCACTCTTCTGATTCTATCCCCCATCACGCCAGAGTGGAGTGAACATTCAGCTGCATGGCACTTAGCTGCTGGCTAGGGTTAAACGATGACAGTTAAAAACATCATTTTCCCACTTAATAAGTCTGTGTATAGACAGTGTTTTAGGAAATTGAAAAGGTATTCATGCCCACAGAAATTAAGTGCATGCTCCCACACTGTAACAGAGGTTGTGCAAATCTAAGTAATGCAGACAGAAGAGCATCCCACACAATGCTGCCTTTTTATTATTATTATTTTTTTTTAATCATCTACATGTATGGAATAATATCTTTAGAAAGAAAGAGATTCATTCATTTCTACAGGATAATTATGTTCTTATATTCAGGTCAAGCAGAATGATACCACTTATAAGAGAGCAAATTAAAATGAGAAACTATCATCAAAAGGAAATAACAAAAAAAATAACTTTAGTAAAAAATAAAAAGTAACTTTCCCACTTTAGTGGGAAAAAACCCACCAAACCACATTTTAATGAATGAACAACAAATAAAGTAGTTATCAAAACCTAATGACATAGTCAATATATTTTAATTCTTTTCTTGTTTAGCTCCCCAAATGCATTTCTCCTAATACCTGCACAGACACTTGCACCAACACCAAGAAGGTGTGAATGTATCAATGAGTAACAGCAGGATGGTGGGAAAGACAGTTGCTAATGTTGTAAATATTGAATGTAGGCGAAAAACATACACAAAACCCTTTCAGAGTATAATAAGTTCTTCCTTAAGATAATACCTCATTCCTAACTGAAAGCAGACAACACCTGTAATTGAAAGTTCCTGAACCTTAGCTCATTCAGATCTTAAGACTCCCAGGCATATACAGGGTGAAAAAGGACTCCCAGCAGGAGATGCCTACTGCACCAGGATGGTTGTGTAAGGCATAGCCACCATAAATATCTGTCAGTGTTAAGGCTTTGGACTACCACAGCAGTAGACTTAATCAGATAGTTTCAACCAGAAACAAATACATGATCCAGTGAAAATTTTGGAAAGTAGTACCTTGTTCTTCCCTGCTTAAGTTGGAAGGCATAGATTGTCTCAGACTATGCTTTTAGTACTTTGCCTTACTTTAAACAATGCAAATAAAAAAAAAAAAAATGGAAAAAATGGCCTGACTTGTACCAATATCTTTCCTGTAGATCCCTGTTGTCTCTTAATAAACAGACCATATCTATTTAGCTGTTCAAAAATTCAACTCAGTGATCATTTGGAACAGTCAGCTACCTTGCAGCACAACCCCCTTCAGGAGAGCAGTACAGAAGTAGGAGAAGAGCAGTCAGGAGGCTTACCATATTGGAAAAACATGTACTGCTTTAAAATTGGTAGTTGCAACTAGACCTTTAAGATAGACTGTCTTTCACTGTTTTTCTTAAGCCAAGTACGCAGAACCACCAGAGAAATTTGAACCTCTAAAGGCGGGGGTTTATACAGCATAGACTAGAACAAGGCAACTGCTGAGGGAGGGTGAAAAATCAAATCAGCTGGGGAAAAACATGAAAGGCTTTGAAAACAAAGGCTACTTTCTCCAGCTGTATCCCTTTGAGACAAATCCATACTTTTAATCCAACAACTGTCAAAGGCTTTCAATAAACACTACATTTTCCACTTCCAAGTCTCCGCAGGAAAATCTCCTTCTACATCAGCCTCAAAGGCTTGGTTTTGGATCTATCCCTTGCTCTTCTCAACAGCTGCCAAGCCTGTACTCATTAAGACTACCTACTTGGTATATATACACTGGAATTCCCAAAAAGGATCTGAACTGAGTACATTCAGTTGCACTGTGAAAACCTCAGACCCTCTCCCTCCACAAAAGGATTCAGGATTCAGTCTGACACCAAACACAGCACTCAGGTCAAAGCAAACAGGCAGCCATTTAAAAGAATGCTGAAACACCCCCACATAATAGATACATCATCCTCAAGCCCTCTAACAGCCATCTGTTACGAGCCTCACTGAAATAATGAAACATTCATTTTCCTACCTGTGACTGTGGAGCAGTGCATTGAAAGCCAATCCATCAGACCAGCTACTGGTGAAATTGATAACATTGACCTGTGGGTAATTACGAGTCGATTGGCGGACCCAGCTCAGCAGAATCTTTTCACTGTTTGTCTGCTGCAGTCCAGCCATGATGTTTTTCATTACATCTTTGACCTGCAATAAGAGGTAGAATTTCATTACTGATTGAACTTGCTCATTAGAAGCTGCCTTGGGGTTGGTTCTTGTTTTGTTGTTTTTTTTTTTTTTCCTTACACAAAACCCCTTGAGTTGCTTAGATTTAAGCCTTAAAGAAAAACTTCCTTAATAACTAAAGAGCATACTTGGTGTAATAGTTTAACAATAGCAGCTAAGTCTGAATGATTACAGAAAACGGATATTGACTTGTTGGTGGCCATTGCTGATGCATTCAGTACATTTATCCCTGTGCCATGTGAAGCATCCCATGCATGAACAGAGAAGGCACATTTGTTTCCATCACTTATGGACACAGGGTTCGTTCAAACTAAGTCTTTTTCCTTGTGATTTTCTTTGCTCTGGAAGTACATCCTTGGTTAATGTGATACACTACTGCAAAAGCTGGTAAAATGATGAAAAACATTCTTCTTTCACTGACAGAGTTGAAATAAGCACCAAGGCAAAATAAATGTGCATGGCAGATAACATTTTTGACTTAAATGTGCAAACTATATTTGCATACATGCACTTGGATGAAAAGTGAATTTCATTGCATGCATTAAAAGGGTATTGTATAAAATTAATTTTTAATTCTTTTAATGAATAGTTAATGTTCCTTTTTCATTAAGGAAAGCTGAGCTAGTTATTATTTTACAAAAAGCCATTAATCCTGAGGGCTTCTAAAAATATTACCCTAGCGTTGGACATAATGCAGTGGATTATATATTTCTTAGCAATTTCTTTACTAGTGAAAGAGCACGCAAAATTTCTATTAAGAATTCTATAATTTATTTTCCTGTAATCAATTTTAAGTCACCGCTTTCTCCATATATACTGTAAAGATTTACAGGTCTTTAAAATACTCTCTAAGATACAATTTAAACTTATCTAAGCTTATTGCTGCTTATTTGTTCATGGAGTATCTAATTTCACTACTCCACTTGAACTGCTTTGCATCTAACATCAGTTGAAGAACAATGTTCAGTGCAGAAGCTACTTTGTGATAAAAGATGGACCACTCTGAAATTGTGTCCTAGTTGTTGAAAGTCAAAGATGAGTTGTGGGAATGATGAAGATCAAAGAAAGGTAGGTATTTAAAATACTGAAGTAAAAAGGTATGATCTCATCATAGGAAGGGTCACTTCCTATTCAATGAGAAATGGTGGAAAACTCCACTTCTAGAACTAAAGCCACCTTGTCCTCCAGGGCACCCAGAGGGAGAATGCCGTCCCTCCCACCAGGTACCTTGGTGGCACCACAGAGTATAGTGCCACACACACCATGCCACAGTGCTGCAGGCAAAGCACCATGCTGCCTGCAGGATGGCTGGATCTTGAAGCAAGATCAGTGTCTGAGCAGGGAAGTGCTGGTTGACACTGAGGATAGAAGGAAGCTTTTTGAAGGCTTCTCATTTATGTTGAACAGCAGTAGGCAGACACATGTTCATGTCAGCCTGAAGAGCTTTTGGACGAATAAGCTCCCTCAGCATCCAGGTTCAGAAACTACACATCACGTCTAGTAGAATCTGTTTCTTGCAAATGAGTTGCAGATGACCTCTGATAGTAATTTCTTTGTTACTTCTCTGCTCTAATGCAGTATTTCCTGGCAGGAAAAAAGGCTTTAAAGTGTAGAAAACTCTGACATCCACAAAATAGAAATACTTGCATTTCCTGGGGAATAGACCAATACTACGGTGTAAGAAAAGATTCAATTTCGAACAGAACGGGAGAAAAGGGCAACACAGACACCACCAAGATGACTTCCAAAATGTCAAACTGCCAAATGGAAAGCTGTGAACAGAAGAGTTATTCCCATCACCACACTGAAATATTTGCCTTATGTATATGGCTATCATTTTGCCTTTTTCCTGAAGAAAGTCAATATTTTGGCTATGACTTACTCAGCAGCATTTCTCTGCTGTTTTCACTACAATATGTCCTACAAAACTAGAAAAAACAGAAAACAAAGAAAAAGTTCCCTATTTCAGTGAATAATGAACATGTGATTTTTTAATAGGAATGTTTAGTTTATACTATAAAGACTTCTAGGTTTTGTTTCTCACCATTTTTGTTTGTAATGCTATGAAAAACTTGTAGATTATTGCTTTGGATACAGAGCCAGCACAAATGGACAGACTCTTTAGCCCAGATTCATATAAAAACACACTCAGAGCGTCTGTATGCTAGTTCTTTTTTTAATTTTGATTTTACTGCTGTCTCAGAATTTATTTACTTAAGTGTCTTCATCTACCATGTTTCTTATAAGATCAGTACCATAAGCCTCTCCCCCTTTCTAAAGAGAAAGAAAGGTAAATAAACCACATCTGCTTCAATAAACTGTCAGAGTAGCATCTTTTTAGTGTTCTAAAAATAATTCTTGGAAGGATGGGCCAGCAGTGAAAACCAACAAATGTAATTATTTTATTAAAATATGAAAGTCACTCTCTTTAAGATATTAAAAAGAAAATTGACTATGAAAGCTATATATCCATGTTGGCTTTTCCTATCCATTTTTCTAACAATAATTTTATTATATATTCTCTTGCAACATCTGACTGGGAAAATAAGAATCAAAAGGCCTGCTCCTAATGCTAAAAACTATTTTATCTTCTTAAGTTTCTTAATATCCTAGACAATATGTAAACAGAGTTCCATAAAATTTGCAGCTTGAGGACATTATTTGTAATGCTTATGTTTACTTTGTAGGTTGTAGCTGTACAATAACGGGAAAAAAGATCCGTGGAATAAAGGTACTTCATGAAAAGTAAGAAGCAGTACCACTCACCTGCCAGTGGAGAATTATATTCCAGACCAAACCAAGGGTCAGCTTATGATTTCCATCCACAATGTCTGAGCTCCCAATATTTACCAAATCAACCTATTAAGGAAGCAAAAATATATTCATATAAGATTAATAGCAAGTCTAAGAGGTTGATGTTATACTTTCTTTATGGCAAGCGAGACGGAGGGATGGGCCAGAGTAAATCTCTCATTTGGTTTCTGTTATTTAGTAAACATTAAATTAATGTTTTATAAATGACACAATTAATGTCCTAGCAAAAAGCATGCAGTGATCTAGACTTCCAATTATTCCAGTTATAGCATGTTGTGAAAACATACAATTAAAAGTAGTAGTTAAAAATAACTCAAAAATCTTTTATATCGTCTCTACAATTACAAATCACAAAACTGATGAGTGCCACAAAAAGCCTCTTTATTATGCTTCATACTACCTTACATAATATACTCTGCTGAAAGCTACACACACACACATCTAGACACTGTAAGAGCCTACAGACCTAAGATATCTTTCTACATATGTAAGTTCTAACAGAATTTAAAGGCAAGGCAGGAGGTGTTCTGGAATACAGAAGAACAAAGGATTGTGATCTAAGCAAACCTTTTCCACATTAGTTTGTCCCGTATTGTTTTTTCCATAACTGTATTATGCATCAGCGTTTACCACCCTGAAATATTCTTTCCTCCTCAGTGAAATGATCCTTCACACTACCTCATTTTTTACGTTATCTAAATAAAGAAAGCCAAATTCACAGAAGTGAGTATAAGATGATAGAAGCTGAGACCTGCACTTTTGGATGGAAACTATGAATCTAAAAATTTGCATCCTCACTGTTTCATAGATGTGTTGGTTTTTTTCATGTTGAGAATTAATATTTATATAGCAAAATACCCCATTCCTTCCCAAATTACAGTCTGCATATCTCTACTTCTGAAGCTATTTGAGGTTGCATCTGTAGATGACTAAAGGTTTTGCACATCCAAAACAAGCCTCAACTCTTTACTAAGAATTCATAGTTTTGTACTAAAAGTATGAGACTGGTGATTCATCGCAACCAACATTGTCTTGGAACATTTCCCAAGTGGAACTTAGACATTATATCCTAAATTTCAAATAGGGTCCATGCAGCAAGTGACCAACTACAAACATTATTGGGCTATCACCTACATGTTCTATGGGCCAAATCCCTCCTCTGTTTTTGGAAACAGAAGCCTGAATACATGGAAATTACATATATCTTACTGAAAAAGAGGAACACTTCTCAGCTTGCCTTAGTGTTGCCTGAGGCTACATTGGGGTACCTCCCCACCCCAAAACTGTATAAAAAAAAGAAAAAAAAAAAATCTGTAAAATGGATTGACTGGAAGCAGCAGCATTTTCAACCTGTTACCACCTAGATGACTGCAGACCCTCAGAGCAAAGATGGCACACACCAGCAGAAAAACTTAGATTAGTCACAGTCTTTAATAGCTTTAGAATCATTAATTTTACTTTCCTGAAGTCCCATAGAAATCTCTCTTGAAATGATTTTGAAGGTTGAGGACACAGAGGCAGATCTTTGGGCTGCACACTAATTTGGTATAGTATATATATGCACACTATACTAACTTTTGTATTGTGTATAGCTTATAAAGTTTTCATTACACGAATATAACGACCAATGGGTGAGCATTTCAATTTCTAAAAGGATGCTTTTCCTTCTATATTCTTCAAATTGAATATTCTTTTTTCTTTCTATATTTGAAAGAGATTATTGCTGTGCTCTGGGAACGGAATAAAAAGTACATTAATGGATTTAGCTGGTACATAGTCAATAAATCCTTTTAAAAGCATTTACTATGAAAATCTGTAACCACATTCCAGGTATGCTATCAAAACCTTCTTGTACACTCCAAAACATCATATCATAGATTTTTTTCAGCAGTGCCAAATATTGCAGATTTTGAAGAATTGGAAGCTTTTTCTTCTACAAATTTACATGAAATTCCATCTTAAAAAAAAAGAAAAATCAAGCTGGAGGTCTTTATGCCAGTCTTATAAGGTCACTTTCATTTATGCACAAATCTTCAGACAGATTACCTTAGATTTATAAAATCAATAACTTTATTCAGCAGCTGAACTCAAGCATGTTTAGTGACCTACTGCATCTATCGAAAATATAATATGCAGCACAGAATACATTATCGGTGTTCCATCACATCTTAATGTTAAGTTTAAATAAATCTAATAGTTTATTTGAATTTATTCTTGAGGAGAAGATATAACTTGTTGGCCACTGAAAATATCTGCTAAAGTTATGGGTCCATTAGAATGCTTACGTAAGGAAGATGTGAGAATATTTACTCAAAAATGATGCACAGGATACTGGTTTGAAAAGTCAATCCTGACAAAGTAGAATGGAAAGTGGTTTTGATATGATTCATTTCCTTAATGTTATGAACCATAAGAAACAGACAGCAATGAAATTTTACCAGAAAGATTTCTTGCAGGAAAAGCCTCAGTTTTTCAGGCTTCATAATCATCAGAGCTTGTGAGTAGATATTTTGATAGGTAACACCTTCTAACCTGCTATGGATGAACTCTTGCAATTAACCTCTAAAAATATATTTTTAACACCATGCATTACCAAAAAAGCGTGCATGCTGATCTGGCTTATGGTAGCACCCATTATAGACACATTGTTCACACACTTGCTGGCAAAAGATTTTAAACTCTGACATACATTCCAGCTTGGTGCTGAATGATAAAGTATCCAAGTCATATTAATAAAACTGCCTTGACTACAGTAATTGTATACTATAGGCCAGAGTTTGATCCAACACTTACAAAGCATTAAATATGCTATCTATAGGACGTTCTGTCTGGCTGATTACTTACATTATATCTCTGCAAAACCTGAAGTGCTTTGTTGACATTGTTCAGAGCATGAACTCTTGTGGACCCCTTTTCTTTTGCCTACAAAAAAATTAAAACAAACTTGACTGCCCAAAATCAGAAACTATATGTAACTCAAATTTTATGTTACACCTGCAGTTTTCCACTTAATAAGTTTATGACAACAGTGAGCATATTACCATACATTGCACATTTGTAGCTTCCCAATATGAAATAAAGGCAAGTGTGAAACGAACTGGATCCACAGTTGGAAGGTAATTTGGTACCTTGACAGTTGTCAGTGAATGCATCACTGAAATGTGTAGAAAATCGGATAATTCAAATTGTTTCTATTATGATTAGTCATCCTCTCCATGGCAGAATTTAGGAATATTACCATGACAACCAAGCAACAACACATCAGCTTGTTTGGTATTTATTTACAAATACATTCTCTCAAGATTTTCAAACTCCCAGACTGTTTCATTACTCTTTTATGAGACAATTTCAGAGAAAGATCCCAGGCTCAAATAGTCCAAGCAGGAGCACAAGAGAGGATATCCAAAAATATGTGTGGAGTATCCTTTAAAAATTCCAGGTTAATAAGAGCAAGCTGTTTTTCAATCTTCAGGCATGTACAACTTCAATACATGTTCCACATATGTGAAGTTTGCTAGAAAAACATTCTAATTCTACACATTGAATTCTTTTTGTTGTATTTGGCACAAATTCCTAGTGATAATTTCTGACTCCAGCTAAAATCTATGTCTTAACAAACCTTGCCTCTGCCTTGCTTCTCTTTGCCACACTTCCTTAACAAATATATACAACAACCTAGGATATTTTAATTTCAAATATATGCCTACTAAAGGCTTACTGTCCAATACAGCTCTCAGTTTCAATGTTTTCTCAATTTCAAATGAAAGTAAAAAAAAAACAAAACAAAACCTAAAAATAGTTTTTACACACCCTCATTAACAGTGGAAATTAATAAATACAACCTACTACAATTATCACACCAAAAAGACTTCATTATTCAGTAAACGTGTTAATATACACATACAATTTTTTGGCCTGTAAAGCATTCCAGGAGCTCCAGAAGTCTTCGTCCATCTCGAAAATCATTAAAAATATCTTCAATGTAACGTCTTCCAAACTGAAATGAAACAACGGCTTTAGTTAGTGCAAACATCAAAAAGAAAAGGAAGCATGTAATTGCCTGTGTAAATATACTTTGCTAATTACATAATAAATATGAAAAGTATGACACAAAGTAAAGGAGTAAAATATCTTACAACTAACTAGTAGGATTCTTTCACATACATCCATTTTCAACAAGGTTCTGCTGCATAAAAGAGATTGGTGCCTACCTTATTTCAAGTACTTTTTTTTACTGGTAAGGAATATACATCCCTTACTCCCTCTTAAAATTATACTATTGATACAGTTTGTGAGAAACTGCTGCAGATCCAAGAATTTATAATTTGTGCATATACCGTTAATCTAAACAATTAGGCCAAAACTAAATACTAAGAAAGACAAAACACAAACTGGACTTGGTAATTCAGGTGCAATTCAAAAGAAAAACATGAAAAATACTTTGCAACCATCACCCCCACCAACTCACAAAAAAAAAACAACAACAAAAATACCCCTAAAACCCAGAAAGTGATATCAAGTTTAAGTACATAGTAGGCACTCTTTCATGCAGCAGAAATAAACTTGGAGTTACATATTAAAGAATAAGCCTCAGGCATATTCTAGTGATGATCCAAGAAGCATATATATGTTAATAAGGCATACTTGGAATTGTACTGGATGTGAGCCTCATTACAGTAAGTAGCTAAAACACAGTTCACATTTTGTACACAGCATCAGCAAAAGACAAAAAGAAATAGTTGGGGGTTTCCCCCAAGTATCAATGGTAAAAGCTGATTTACCCTTTCTAAAATACAAGTCAAAATTCTGATCTGATTCTTTAATTAATGCATTAATTTTTAAAAATATATAAATGCAATTTTGTATATTTCAGTCACTGTGCAATATGTGCACTTATAAATTCTGACATATTTTTGTATGTCTGAAAGCTATTGAGAACCACAATAAAAAACAGGGATTATTTTGTGCAGTGTCAAGTAGATTCACATGTCCACATTATTTCTAATTTGTGAAGTTTCACAGATGCTTTGATTGATTTGAGAGGAAGCATCTGTATTTTAATTTGCTAGAATTGACATCATGCTGACCTACATCGCACATCATCTGTTTTCATCACAGAGCAATGTAGAATTAGGAATTCATATTACACAAAAAAACATTTGCTTTCCTGTCAGCAGTGTTGTTCTGGTACTCACTGCAACACTCATTAGAGGTAGCTGGAAATTTAATGAAAACCATATTTTTTCAGAAAGTATAAATCCCTGCAGAAGATTTCTTAAACAGAGAACAGATTCAAGCATAGTTTCTAGTGTTAGACTAATTTTTACCTCCATCAATAAATATTTACATGTACAGCACAAACTGTAATACTATTGGTTATTCTGGCATGACTCTTCATTTCTCTCTGACCATCTGAGGCAAGAGCTCTTTTCAGTGCCTTCATTTTTTGGTAAGGTCTTGTTTCTGATTCATGGAATAAACAAATTAAAACCACCAAAAATATTCTAGGGCAGTGGGAATCCTTGTTTTCTAGACAGTTTTCACACCTTGCACAAACCATTCCAACTAAGCTGATTTCTAGTTAACACACATGCTGCCACTTGACTACCTAAAATATCTGAAAACAGTATTGGATAGATTCACATATGATTTACCCACCCTGCTCAACCTCTTGAATTATCTGTTTAACTAATAATACTCAGCAAATCTATTTTTTGCCTTGCATTTAATATGAGAAATAGCTTTGATAATACGTTTTAAATAACAGCATGAACAATCGTGACATTATGAAAGTCACATCATGCACAGTTTTCCTGAAGTTGGCTATTACTTACTCTATATAGCACAAAATTAAAATCAAATATATGACTAAATCAGAGATACTTTATTTTGATACCTTATCTTTCAGAACAAAAGCCATTTTTTTTTTTGCAGAGAGAAAGCACAAGATCTATGCACTTCCAAGGGAACATTTTAACGTTCTTTAAAAAGTTGATCAATAGACCCTTCTGTAACACTATGAACGAGCTGTGCCCATAATATTACTGAATCACTCTGGGAATAGGAGGACAATGACATTTTGATAATAGACTATAATTACATTACTTTGTATCATAAGGGAAAAATAGAACTAGCCTTCATAACTGCCTGTGTGTCTGCCTTTCTTCCTTCTTGCAGGATTTAAGCTATTCATAGTTTAGGTTGAAATACATCTAGGACAGTCAAAAATTCTCCTTTTCAATTTTTTGTTTGTTTTTTGTTTGTTTTTTTTTTTTTAAAGATTTCAGAAATAAAATAAAGACACAGCATGGTAGCATCCCCAGAAGGATATATTAATTACAGGTGTAATACAAGTAAACCTTAAAACAAAAGTTACTGTTGATTTTTAGGGTCTTGGAAGTACACCTTCCATTCTTCAGCAGCTAAAAATACCTCAAGACACCCTACACTACTGCCACATATATCATCCTTAACCTGAATAAGGTTGCTATTTTTCTGGCAATAGGGTAATTAAGTCTTCTTTCTCAAATAGATTGAGTGTCTTCACCAGACTGACATTGCAGTAAGTCTTCAGAAAAAAAGGGCTCAAAGATGCATCAAATATATTCATTTTGTCTTTAAAAAGTGTTTGTTAAGTTGAAGTATGAAGCTTTGAAAACAATGAAAAAAAAGCATGGCTAGTCAATGATTTGCTGAAATAAATGCCTAGTCTTTTATTAGAACTTCCTGTGGAAAAGCTTAAAACTTTTTTTCAGGTTGTGACCTATAGCCAGGACCTTTTAACTACTAGAATGAAAAGGTTCAGAAGAATCTCCTGTGCATTTCTATGCATGTTGATTTGTTACTCCCCGTGTATTACAAATTTATCCAAACCCAAATTTTTTAAAATGCCCAAAGCAGCTGCATGCTGGATTCTTGGTTTACATAGTTTTTCTTCTTCAAAAACCCACTGATGGAACAGATGGGGAAAATGAGAAGGACTACAGAACAGAGGAAGGACTGCAGAACGCAAATTGATCAGTGTGCTACAGGTTTGCCAACTCATAGTTTGACTGGCAGTAATATGAAACTAGAGAGAATTGTATGATCTTAATCAATGTATAAGCTATCTATAATATAAGTCAAGTGGATAAGCTAGGTAATTATCACCTCTCCCCTACTTGCTTATTTTTTGTTAGACAAACAATTAATGAAGGGATTTGGAGAACTGGAAAGACAAAAAGGACAATGAGAAAAAAATGTATAGAATAAAGAAAAAATTAACAACTGTAAAACTGAAATAAAAAAAAAAAAAGCAGAAATTACTTTCTGTGAGTGAGACTAACAAAGCAAAAACCTAACCTAGAAATTTCTTAGAATCTTCATGACTAGAAAGACTCAAGGAACTTACGTATATGGCAGTTTTACATATTATTTTAACCTACTGTCTTCATTTTAAACAAAGGGCAAACCACAGACAATTTGCTTGGCTTCACTGATATGCTGTTGGCTGCAACTGCTGATCTTTACATAAGATAAGTGGAGCTGAAGGAAATCCAAGGGATTTATCTTAAAAATATCCCACCAAAAACGTGATACAGAAGGGAAGATAAGACTCTTGTTTTATCATGGATGAAATTAAACCTGAACTTAAAGAAGGATTGAGGAAGGAATTCACAAAATGCATTTGTAAGGAAAAGAAACCCTACACTACCATGGTCAACTTCACAAGCCTCAGTCTTAGAACTACTGGGTAACGCACAATTAACATCTCAGAAAAACATGGGAATTTAATATTCCCCTATGTTTTACAAGAGAGTGAAGCATACTTTGAGTGTTTCATGTGATAACTCAACTGCATATTAATATGTACATGCATGTACATATTCAAAAATGCTGTCAGTACTAATAAGACTGAAATAATATCTAAAGTGTATTTTTCATTTTCCAAATTCACACAGCAACTGGAACAATCTTATGCCAAAGTAACTTACTTAAAAAGAGAAAAGCAGATGGAAAGAAAAAAAGAGAAACTCAGGAAATCAACTGAACATATGAATTGACAGATTAATGTAGTTGTAATTTTTTTTGTGTAAATGCATTCAGATATCTTAAAACGTCAAGCTCCATCTTACTAATCTCACCTTCATTGTCATTCCTATTATCTTCTTTCCCAAAAGTTTATAATAGACATAGTTCTCTCCATGTAAATTTAAGAAATAAATCTTATCAAACAAGTAAATTATTTAATCACCTCATTCATCAGACAGATTATGGAAGAAGTTAATATTGTGAGAAGTGAATATCCCATCAATAGCCAGTATTCCATGAAAAGCTCTCTATTCAGGGCTACATGGAAGCCAGTAATCGTGACAGCAGTACAGAGAACACCACCAAATAACTGAAAAATGCCTTGACTAGAGAAGGCACAAAGCATCTGTTCATAACATTGCCCTTCCAAAAATTATGAATCAAAGCTCCAAAAATTCTCATTAGCATAAAACTGTTAGTAGACATTATGTTATAAAATCAGCATAAGCAAATCCTACAATAAGGGAAAACAGACTGAAGGAAAAGGAAAGAGAAAGGGAAGGAGTTGGTAAAGAAGGCAAAAGGAAAGGAGTGTAAGAGGATTAAGAACAAGTCATAAATTGTCTCTCATGAGCACAAAGTGTAGAAATGTATTTCAGTTTCTTGAGAATGTACTTCCATTTCATAAACCATGAGATTTAAAAGCACTCAAATTTTCAAGCACTGGGTCCACAATAACAACTCCAGCAAAATACATGATAACAGAGTAATCAAAACATGGCAAACTGAGGATCTGTAACATGCATATAATTTTATTCTGTTCATAAAAATTTCATGGTACTTTTCCATATTTTTTTACAGAAAATTACAAAGGGTAAAACCTGGGCTGAAGAAGAGATTTCTGACTTTTCATTTTCCTTTGCAGATATGTATGCATTTAGATTACACTTCTCATTTGAGGGCAGACTAGACTGTAAGAAGATTATTACAGTAAGACAAGTTAGATGTTATTTCTTATGCGTTTTACAGTATTATTGGCTTATTATTACCAGTTCATCTGGGGAATCTAGCAACCAAATATCACAGATGGAGAGAGAGAATAAATTAAAAGAGGAAAGGCATTGTAAAGACAAGGAATTCAAGGTTAGGCATGACACCAGACAGAAGATTCAAGGTTATATTAGTGTAAATAGGAAAAATCAGCTTACAATAAAACTACCAGACACAAAAATCCTTCAGACTTCTAGGGCAGATAAATAACTGAGACCTTAGGTTGGGAGAAGACTTGTGCCTCCATCAGGGGCAAGAAAGTCAGACCACAGGGTCTGGAAGGGAGCTGCAGTGCAGTCCAGCTGTGCCCAAAGCATGACAGGCTCTGGAACAAAGAACCAGAGGTACCCTACAGTTTGGTTAGGACCTGAAGCTGCAGAACCATTACTAGAAAAATGAAAAGCCAGGTACAATCCAGGAAGGTGGAAGGACATAAGTCACAAATCTCTATGTAACTTTTTAAAGTAATTGTCTCAAGTTCAGTTTGCAAATCTTGGTTTACAGATGTTACCCTTAATCAGCCTGTTCTTGCAGTCAAAATATTTGATGCCTCACTCTGTGAAGCAATAAAGAAAAGCCATTGAGCTAATCTTAATAGATCTTTTAAGTCAATTTTAATAAAAGAGGGATTACTAATACTTCCTCTTGCTCTGCTAAATGTATTAAAGGTTGAAATTCTCTCCCCAACATCCTTGTTTACAGTTTGTTCAGTTCTGCAGGGATGTTCCATGAAAGCGACTGACATTTTCTTTCACTGATGCCAGATTACTATTACAACAGCAAAAGATATTGTCCCAGCCATGAGGGAAGAATGACACACCAGGCATAGCTTAATTAGGCCATTACTGACTCACAGGGAGCACTGAGCAATAACTTGAGCCATACAAGCCATCCTTTGTTCCTTCACTCTTTTCTCCTGTTAGAACACGAGGCTTCCATTCTGTTGCAGAAACTCTATGTTGGCCAGCTGGAAGTCAAACACTGCACAAGTGGTTTGCCTCTCCACCATCAGAGCTCCAATCTGTCTCTCAGCGTTTGCTTTTTTTGCAGTCTAACTTCAGCTTTCAAGGAATTAACACAGAGGAGTAACTGATGAATTTTAAAAATTACTACTACTGACCAACTGAGAGGAAAGTTTAACATCCTCTTTAAAGATGGCACACTCTTCTCATAGGTAATAAACCAAATATTACTCTGCATTTCAACAAGTTAGCTATCATGATGCCTGCAGCAGGGCCAGAACACCCATCTCTACCCTTTAAAACTGATCTAGGGGTAGGTCTTGCCAGTTGTCTGAAGGCAGTTCATGTTTTTTGGACAGGACACATACTCCCAGAGCAGAAGCCAGTTTCATATCTGGACCCTGATATTCAGGTGATGATACCAGACCCTCCTGGCACTTCTACTCAGTTCTTGTAAAAGGGTATTCTCCCCTCAGCTCAGGGAGTCACTCTGCTCTTCTAGTGCCATTACAGAGAAGGATACTCACACCCCCTTAAGTTTCTGAAAAATAACATGTTATTTCTATTTTAAAATTAAAAAATCTCACTTCAGGGGCCATACACATACAGACAGAAATACAGATGTATTTACAGACACAATTATGTTAGCATAGCCATCACTGTTCTTTTTAGGAATTTCAGCAATTTGTTTCCAAATTAAATGCAAAACAAAGAATAAGCAAATAAATGTATCACAGTAACTCATATCTTGTCTTTGTTTTACCCTCATCTAGTGCTTACCCAATGCCAGAGAGGTACAGAAAGTTCTGATGTCAAAAAAGCAGAAGAGCTATCAAAGAGTGAAGAGCAGTCTCACCACAGTCTCCAATTATTTACAGGCTCTACAGATAATCTTTATTATCTCCTTTGTATACTTTATCATACTCTTCTGAAGCCAGTATACAAGGCTTTCTGGCACCCAATATGCAAAAATATGTTCTTTGTCAAGTCTTCCAATTTACCTTTCCTTTGTTGAAGTCTACTGTAAGATTAATTATGTGATAATTAAAATATTAGAGGATTCATCATGCATAACAGAACTTCCTAAAGTTATGTTAAAATGCTCCCTGTCCTTGGGATCACTAAAATTTATACAGTTGAACTATTTTCTTAGCTCTGAAAGCAAAGGCAATCCATTATTTATTAATTAAACACATGACATTTTAAAAGTCAAACCCAAAATAGTTATTATCTATCCTATTTTCATATAAATTTTCCTTATGAGGTTTATTCAATACAACTTGAATTCACTTCAATTAGATCGTCTATCTTCTCTATTAATGTCATTTGAAAATGAGATTTTGAAATTAATCACATCACTAACCAGGCTGTTTTTTTTCAAGTTTCAGTGTATTATATTTTTCGTCAGAATGAAACTAGATTAAGAACGGATACTAACTGTAATAGAATTATAGTATTAAACCCCTAAAATCTGTTTGGAACAACAAAATAAAACCTACTGATAGAGTATCCAAGTAGAGCAAGAAAAATATAATATCAACAGCAGTTTTTTAATAGCACTAAAATATATATTTCAAAAAGATATATAATCCATAATATCTATTGCTAAAATTAAAAGATATAATTTCAGTAACTTTAAAGTGATTTT
>JAOSLQ010054508.1:16999-39901 GCA_025629905.1 Lorius lory
GCTCACTCTGTGCAGATCATAAACATTGAAATCAAAGCATGGATAATTTTATAGGCAAAAATTGATGGGCTGGTTCTAAGCTGACAAGAGGTGGTATAGCCATCTCTAAATACCTATACCTGCATATGGCAGGTTTTAATGTAATCAGATTATTTCATATCTTGTGCATATGTTTCATATGTAAGTATATATAGAATCACAGAATCATAGAATAGTTAGGGTTGGAAAGGACCTTCAAGATCATCTACTTCCAACCCCCCCGCCATGGGCAGATGTCCCCTTTGAATCTGAAACAAATCAGGTTATTACTTCTGTGGCAGGATCAAATGACTTCATCATATAACCATTCAACAGCTCAACTTGTGCATTAAAAAATACTTTTCTTAAGTTCCTCATTTTCTCATGAAAAGAAAACCTATACAATTAAAAATATTATTAACAATTTCCAAAAAATATTAAGCTGATGTTCACCAAATGCAGCTATGCTAATTTGCTCAGCAATTATTATGCAAAATTTCCATTCGGTAAGCAGTGGATGTACAACGTTGGCAACGGTACAAAGCAAAAACCACAAAATAAATCTGGCAACTATCATTTTTTCACCAGTTTAGCCAGCTAATGTCACTGAAGCATTTCATATTTTGCAGTATATTAGTTCTCAAGGTCATTAAAGACTGGATGACTGGCAATAGGATCGAAAGAAGCCTTCTGGAAGTGGGTATGAACATGCACTCAGCAAGTTCCTGCAAGGTTTGAAGAATGAGTCATGAATTCAGAATCAAGGATAGGGAACTTCTTTTGAAAATGCAGCTAGTTTCATGTGATCTAGTAACTGACTGCAAAAAGGTTATTTTTTGCAAGTATGCATATAATTATGCTTCCTATAATTTTTTCTTCTCTTCAAAGAAACAAGGCAGAAAAATACCATGAACTAAAAGATGATTTAATTTATAGTTTTATCTCAGATATAATTTTCAATAAAAGTTGTAATGCTAGCTATATTTACATGTTTCAGGATAGTTGTATTTTATAAATTATAATGTATATGTATTTTTGAGTTTATACTGGGCAGAGTTTTATAACAGCAATTTGAAACAATGGGAACTGCAAAGATGCAAATGCAGGGTTTTTGACAGGAAGAGCCAGCCCACTCTCCAGTGAAGAAGCACAAACTAGCAGATGCCACATGCAACAATTCTAGCTAAAATTCTTATTTAAGGGAGCATTGGTTCCACAGTAGACTGTTTCCATGAACATTTGTAATTAAAATAATTTATTTTTCCAGATGTTATTAGAAGACAGGAAAAAAAGGAAATAGCTTCAGTCTTATTTAAATCACAAACATTAGCACAAACTTTTGAATGGCAGAGATAGATTTAATGACATTTTTGTCTTTTGGGTTACTGATGTTCTGAATCTTAAAGAGCAATTTAGTATTTATACAATAAGGTACAGAATACTGCATGTGCTGTGTTTCCTCACATATAAAGATGTCATTTGAGTGAGTTTGGATTCTCCCTTTATGGATGGACAATCCTTAGCAGTACATTTTTCATCAGTTTAGAACTTAAATCCTGGCTGCAAAGAAAATCTGAAGTGTATAAATGATAAGACAAATTTCAAACATATTACTTTGGAAGTCTTTCGTACATAGTACACAGTGTAATCTTTGAAAGCAAATAAAACAGACAAACCTCTACTATTGGTATTACTATTAACAGACAAATAGTCAAGCTTCTGAATAGGGGCAACTGTAATCAAATAAGCAAAATCACAGTCATTTCCATTAGTAAGAAAAAGGACAACCTCCCTAATTATGCAGTGTTGCTATTATTTGTATTATGAATCCCATGTAAACAAGAGACTTCATCTAGATCAGTTCTCTGACCAAGCAAACGTGATACGTAATTTGGATAAAAGCTTTAGAACAAAACTCAGTTTGACTCTACACAGCTGCTCATACATGGCAGCTCCATTACTGTGTTTGCAACATGGTGACACTGCTCACTGCAACTGATTTTTACTTCCCTTGGGAAGTCAGCTTCCCTGAAGCACTGAAGAATGGGCTTAGAAGATACCCCCCAAGGTGGGGGTATCTTCTCAGCCCACTGTGCATTTAGGTCTCCCCTTAGGGCTACAAACCCAGCTGAATTAGCTGAGAACTAGCTTTGTTAGCACTGACCACAAAGGGAATTCTGACTGTTAAAGCTAATGTTCCAACTTCTGCAGCCTAAACTTTCAGTTCTTACTGCTTCAGACACTTTTCTCATGTAAGAAAAATGTCTACAGTTATCAGGATCAACACAACAATATGATATATATCAGAGAAACTACCCTAACTTAGACAACTGGGTAGACCTAAGTCATTGCAGTGAGTTATCCAGTTTGCTCAGTTTGACTCTGTCTATGGAGGAAGAGCAGAAGGCAAAAGTTCTTTCCTTTCTTGTTATGCTTCTCCACTAACTCATATTTTTTAAATTTTATTAACACTTATTGATAAGGAAATACCTGATCATTATTTTAATTTTAACAAAAAAAGACAAAAGAATGCTAAAAAGAGAAGAAGATATCGTGCAAAAAAGAAATAAGTAATGAAATTATGTATTAAGTCTTTGCCGGGGAGCAGTCATCCTCAAAACCAAACATATTTCGGTAGCTGAATCAAAAGCAAACTCTTAGTGCATCTGAGGTAGCACTGCTTTCAAACGTATTTTTTTCAAACATAATTTTCATTGACTCAGCTGAACCTTTAGTACTGACATACAAGTGGATTACTCATCCTCCTTTCTGGAGTGTCATGAACAGTTAAACTCAGTGCATTTTCTGGCACATGCACATAGGCACTCCTTTTCATCTTGCTATACTGAATAGTTAAATCAAGTATATATTTCTTTTCAATATCCCAAGCATTGATATTGTTTTGAGTCATGGAAGTCCCCAAACCTTAATTAGCCTGGGTACACAAAGAGGCACCTCTGTAACACGAGTACTGTCTTTGGCTTGCCTGGGTGAGGTTTCCAATGGCTGAATCAGAATAGGCTACAGTCACACAGCACTTCTGCTAGTATTAATGCAACAGGGGACATTATGTCTGACTTGGCATGCTCTTTGCAGAATTACTGGGCTTTCTGGAAGGCTATGGAAATGTTAGCACACTATATGGATTGCGTATAGATATGATGTATGTAGCATTGGGAGAAAGCAGGTTACACAATGCATGGATTTATATAGTTCAAGAAGTTTAACTTCAGCTGCTTCTATGAATGCTAATCAGATGCTCAGTCTCCAATACACATCAGCACGCAGTAGCAAGTGTTATTTACTGTAGAGTGTAGGCTTCCTCGGGCAACTGCCTGACATTATTTTTTGAATGCTGGAATTTAAGTCAAAAAATATCAAAAATGTATGAGTAATACTAGTTTTGTTTAGTGTCACACAGTGTTAAATTAATCAGGACTATAATGAGCCTTTAGTCAGAGGTACTTATAAAATAAACTACTCTTTATTTTTTTGATGTAGTTCATTATTGGTTCCCAAATTTGCTGTTATCTTCAAAGCTAGGAAACTTCGTAAAAGTTACAGGAAAGTTAGCCATTTTACACCTACTAAATGACTTCAGCTACAAAGATAGGCATTGTGATCTGGGAACAAATGTCACCTTCAGATTTTCATTTTTCCTAGAAAGGAAATTAATTTTGTGCAGATTCTAAAATATTTACAGCAGTTTAAATAATTTTGTTGAGCACTGTGGTACTTCCACTTTAAAGCTCCTCTGTATGGGGATAGACTTTTAATAGCGCCTGTAGCAATAGGACAAGGGGTAATGGTTTTAAACCTAAAGAGAGATTCAGACTAGATATAAGGGAGAAATTTTTTACAGTGAGAATGCTGAAAGACTGGAACAGGTTTCCAGTAAGGTTGTAGATTCCCCTTCCCTGGAAACATTTAAGGTCAGACAGGACACTAGGCGATCTGATCTAGCTGAAAATGTCCCTGCTTATTGCAGGGGGGTGGATTACATGAACTTTAAAGGTCCCTTCCAATCCAAACCATTCTGTGATTGTATAATTCTGTACCACTGAAACAATCTGAACAGTCTCATTCTAGAGAGAGTTCTGCTATGAGAAACCAAGATGAAAGCATCAGAGGCTGCATAGTCTGAAAATAATTCGAAATCCCACAAATACAAATTTTTTTTATCCACCAAATTGACAAATTGGAGAAATAGCGACAAAGCTCACTGAGTCTCAAGCATCCTCACTTCACTGAATTTTCACATGCTGTAGCTGTAAATAAATATAGTGAAAACCTAAACACAAATATTTCATACTCGATATTTTTCAGTTCTAGGCAAAACAATATAAGTTTATATAATAAAAAATCAGAATTAATTTATAGAATGCATAAAAATATTTTGAATAGACATAATTAAAAAAGTACGATAAAGAATGTTTCATCAGAAACATATTTCATGTTTTAAAATCATTTTTATCTGCTTTTAATTAGATCAAATATCCATAATAAATTATGCATTCTAAAATGTAAGAGGAGTTTTGACTAACAGCTTGCTATTCATTACAACAGCTTCTCTCTATCCTACATTCTTGAGTACACTGACATTTTAGAAAAACTGTTTCACAAGAGTTCCAGTAAAAAGTAACTGATTTTGAATTGACTGCACTAACATTTAAAACATATGCATTTAAATGTATGGTAACCAAACTTTTTGCAATAATCTCAAGACCCCTTTAATGTCTCCGTGATTTCACATCCACACAGAAAGCATGCAAAGACTCATTTCACTGAAAGTGGAAAGTGGATAACTTAGCACTGTAAAAGAACAGAATTACTGTTCAGTAACATAGCATATAAATTTTGTACCATAGATTAAAATGGTACTGTTTAAACTAGGCTCTTGGAAACTAAGGGACATGACAGGAATGTGAAGGTCACATGCAACTCCTGCAAAAGTGCCCATAAAACCCTGAGAAAAGTGAATAGGACGAAAAAAAGAACTACAGAGCTTGTTTTGAGGAACGCTAATTTAGTCTTGTGCAGGGATTCCTGGAGATATTCATGACTTGAGCAAACAAGGAGCTAAGCAACCTGATCTAATTTGACCCTGTATTGAGTTCCAGAAGTCCCTTCTAACCACAACTATTCCATGACTTAACATGATCTTCCTCCTTTTTTTGACAGAATTATTTTAAGTGATTGCTGCATACTGCCTATAAAATAAATCAGGTTCATAACCCCCACTTGGTGGGAACATAATTTTTATAGCAAAACAGTTAAGGCATTATACAGCAAATATTTTTTTAAACAAAAAATTTTATTAAATTTCCAGTTTCACCTGAATAATTGTTACAAGCCTGGATCTTGGGGCTGGAATATTTCAGGTTTACGATGACAGAAATAAGGCAAAGATCTTCCTACACGATAAATGGCTAAATGACAATCTACAAATAACCTTCATAATTTTATGCAGATAAATAATTGACATGGCCATACTCATGTAATGAAAATAAGAAGAAAACAATTATTCTAGGGCTGTTCTCAAATAGCTAATAAAATAATTTATCAACAGAAAAAGAAATAAAATTATCTTACTTTGTTTTTTTGGTTTCTTACAGTTTTCAAAAGAACAGTTGTTAGCAAATAGGCAACCAAGTGAAAAGAAAAATTCACTGCTAGATCTCCTATAACATACCATACTACCTCATTTTAACATTCTACAATTATTTTGCCTAATGGGGACAAAGATTCTAAATGTGATTTAAGAAAACAGTCCTCAAAAAAAAAAGAATTACTAAAAAATAAAATCGTAAGCTTAGCTTACAAATATGAAACTGTGTAACAAGAAAATGACACTTTGGAATCTGAGTAATCCCAAATCTGTAATGGTAAACTCTCAGAAACTGTAAATATGCGCTTTTACATAGTCATTTGAAAAGCTTTCACCATCCAGTAAACTACTATGCCAACCTCCTTCTTAATAGCAGGATCTTAAATATTGGGGTATTAAGTAGCTGAAAATCATAAACAGAGAAAACCCTGAGTTGCCTATACAATCTCTCCCATCCTGAAATTGCCTCAAATATGGTATATCAATATCTGTTCTAGGCAGTAATCATTCAGAGAGAAGGAGGTTATGAAAGATGTTTGTTTCATTCACTGTATGAGTTCTAACAAATTAGTATTACCTATTATGATGCTTTGAAGAACATAATTATAAATTCCAACTGTTTGTGCCAGTGCCTCTTGAAGAAAAATTTCCTCACAGCTACTAATTGGAAATATCAAAGTGCTTCTGAAGAAAGCAAAATCACCACTTTTACACAAAAGCACTCTCATCCTCAGGAAACCACCTACATACCACAGTGCACATCAATCAGTGGAAAAGAAATACATAGCTGGCCAGTATTTTAATTTCTGTATGAATGAGCCCACCAACATGCAACAACCAAAGCAAAAAAAAAGGAAGAAGAAGGAACCAAAACCAGTTTGAAGTGTTTGGAAAATTCTACAGTTGAGGAAGATTTCCTGGGGGCAGTGTTACACCTTTCTGACACATCAATCAATCCAGTTACATACAGGTATGGTGCTACAACTATATATTGTAGGTGTTCAATGGACTTTTATGAGTATTAACATTTGCGAGTATTTCTCTGGCAACTAAAGACTTCAGTTGAACACTACAACCATATTTTATTATAATTTTGTTATATTATGTGCACAAGAAGTAATGATAGTTGTCCTGAAGAGCCCAAAATTTCAAATAACATGCAAGTTTCCCACTACCTTGCTTTCTTTGATGAAAGCATATATTCCTGAAGGCCTAGTATGTTCCTGTGCGCACTGAGAATTCGGTTTGCAGCTAAGAGGCATACTGTGATGATGATGATGTTTGCAAGCCAGATACATCAAGGATGTATCCCATTTCAATAACTGCGGGGAACAGGATGTTTTCTCTTGGATAGCAACTCACTCCAGTTTTAAATCCCAAGCTTGTATAAAATATCTTTATATGAGACACTTTTAAAGTCAATCTCCAGCTATGCCCTTACAGTATTTCACTGAGATCTAAAGATAACAATACAGTCTCCTCAATGTTCTTCTCACATTTTTTACAGAAACTCAAATAACATCTAAAAGTTTCAACCCTGCAAAACATGTTACACTTGTTTAATTACTCAATTTTCTATAGAG
Source organism: Lorius lory (assembly GCA_025629905.1). NCBI lineage: Eukaryota > Metazoa > Chordata > Aves > Psittaciformes > Psittaculidae > Lorius > Lorius lory. The sequence continues at coordinate 24,209 of JAOSLQ010054508.1, forward strand.
GAAAAGCTGTACCTACCTTTAGAATCAGACACCTTGATGAAAGTTATTTTCCTGCTTGGTATGCAAAATAATATAATGTTTTTATACTAGTTGCAGAGTAAGGGTTTATCATAAACTTCCATTTTGTCTCTACACTGCTTCTCTCTAAAGTCCTCTCTGATATGTTACACATCCCACAACTACTTCATCATGCCCTGAAATGTAATAGAAGTTAGATTCACTGCACAGATACATTACATGTGGCTCACTTCTCTCTTTTTGTTTCAGTATCTTGTTTTATGAATCTCTTTTTTTGTTTCTTTGACTGAAAAGTGAGTCCATACTACTTTATGGGATACAAATGATTAATAAAAACTACAGCCTGAAATGTTATTTTGGGGTTTTTGGGCTTTTTGTTTTTTGTTTGGTTTTTTTTTCCCCTAAAATGTTTGGTAACTTCTTAGTAATGTTAGTAAGAGAAGACAGTATTGTCTCATCCATCAGTTTACTCTGAGTAGTGGCAAGCAACGATGGATTAAATAAAAATTCAAAATGTCCAAGCATTCCACAGGTGTTTCTTTACCTTAAATTCACATTTTTATGGTTAGATGTTAAAATGCAGATAATACCTGATTATGTCTTATCCTACAGCATTAAGACTCACCAGGGTGTATTTTGGCAGAACGTAAGTCTACACCTCACATGCACTGAAGGCCTTCTTGGGTCATCAACATCTGTAGTGTGCATTAAAAAACTACTAAAACACACCCCAGACAGCTCTAATAGCACTAAAATATATCTAATTACAGGGAAAGTAGGTTAAACACGCACAAAATTACATTTCTAGAACTAGAGACAATTTTCATATCACTTGAAAGTAGCATTCTCTACATATCAACTTCATTTTAAAAATGGAAAGTGAAACCAACCCTTCTCCCTCTGCAGTGTTCTTCTGAAGATAGCGCCTGATTCACCCTCACAATTTTTACTTTAAGATCATGATGGAACATAACTTTAATCTGTAAATTATATACCAAAGTTTTTATATGGCTGGGTGTCTTTGTATCATTTCTATGTACCTGATCTGAAAGCCTAAAAGCTGTGAGCGTGGTTCCCCAGCAGAGGACTATCAGGATAAAATGGCAATGCAGCTAAACTGTACAGTCCGCACCTGCTGGGGTTTCAAATGTCCTCTTCCACCAGATACCTGCCATAACCTGGTTCCTGGAGCCAGACTTGAGCTGCCTAAGCACTTTGGCAGCTCAAACTCATAGCATGGCAGCCCTGTTTTAGACAGCAGAATACAGAAGAAAAAAAATTAAAAAAGACTAGTGGATCTGCAGATAAAAGAAAAACATCTTGGAGTTACCATAAAAAGTGGGAAGGGTGAGAGATGCACGTTAATAAACAAAAGAGTTGCATGCTGTACCATTTTAAAATCCTTGGAAATGGAGCATTGCAAGGGCTCTTAAATGAAAAAAAGAAAGTGATTCTAGATCATTTCCTTCCAATATTTGTTTAAATTTTTGAGAGGAAAAAAAAATTTTTTTAATGTTCTGAATAATGTTTCTTCCTCTGTTCTCAACCATGACAGCACTTTATGAAGCAAATATCCATTATATGAATACTCTGCTTCCCAGTAATTCAAAATGTTTCAAAATTTCTTCTCTGAAAAACCTGGAGGTAACCAGACCTTTAAATTCAGGCCTTAAAATACTCGGCAAACTAAAATGATTAATATCTTCACTAGGTGAGGGAAAGGCATTTTCCCTGTTATCTGGCTGAATCAAATCCTGTTCATGAATGAAATGCTACTCATGATGGTAACAAAGTTTCTTAGAAAAATATCTTAAGAATATTCCTCAGCCCTCTCCTATATGCTGCAGTAATTGTAGTTTGTAAAGTGCAAAACATTTAGATGAAGTATGGTGAAAACCTCTATTTTGAAGTCTTTTAGTTCCTAGGTCTCAATCTGGCCTTGTGTGTTAGATTTCTTTTTATTTGGACATAGGAAAAGCTATTTGAAGGGTTTACGCTTACTATTAATACTAATCCATGTACCTCTGAGGTATTCAGATTGGACTGTGTCAGTTTTAACAGCCCTTAATGAAGCAAATACTCTAGAAACTGCTTTTGCCAAACTATGTAGTGTGGATACAAGAACTCAGCTTCATTGATTCAAATGTTAGAGTTCTTTCATATTTTAATGTGCAAATTTCAATTGAAATATTTCCAAAATAATAGAATCAAAAGGATTTATTTTAATAAGATGTGTCACTGGTATTGGTAGAGGTCATACATAATCAGCAAGCAAGCACACCACTGACACTATTTTTAGGGACTGCAGTTATGGTATAACTGGTATAATTCAAAAAACTGTGCTAGAAATACATTGGAACCTCAGGCAAAATCTTTACTGAAGGCACTATGATACTGAAAATGGGTCCAGGATAAAAAGACTCAAATGGATATACATAATACTTGCCAAGAAACATTTTCTTTCTTTTCTTTCTGGTACATATATCATTTGAGCACATACTCAGATACTGTGCATTACTGAGGATGAAGAACACTAAACCGTCGGCCTAGCAATTAGTAAAGTTTAGGGTTTTTACCACAGAAAAGCTAGTTTCAAACGCTCACCTTAATGCTGTCATGATAACATTAAAATTCCTTACCCTTAAGACATGCACTCCAAATTATATCTTATTCTCGATGACAAATCCTTAAAAAATATATATATATCTCTATGCAATGGACAATTCATCAATGGTTATTTGACTAGAGGAATGAGCCCTCTGATGCAAACACCTAGACAAAAATTTACTTTTCTGCTAATGACTTTCCATGTTTAGAGCACTGAAAGCCCCATGTTGTAAGAATTACACATTAGTCTTAACCAGCTATTTGGCCAACACGTGGAAACAAACCTTTGTACTATCTTTTCTGAAGGCTTATAGCACAGTTAGTTTTTAATGGATATCCCTCTCCATATAGAATCAATAATCTCCACTCCCTTATTAATTCACACCAGCTCCAGTCACGCAGATGAAATACCAGTTACTGACTCTTAAAGCGTTAAATAAAATGGTATTAAAATACTGCAAACTCAACTGATGTTTCCACAATTTAACAAATGCATCTAAACCAATATTTTCAAAAACTGAAAAATTGCTCCTGCAGTAATATTACACCTGCCAAGTGTCCACCCACGGCAATTGAAATATCTGGATTATAATTAAAACTCCCAAGGGAAAAATAAAAATAAATAAATAAAAAAAAAAAGACAGAATATCATCTAGCAGAAGAGCTGTCATTATGCCAGTTTTCTCAAAGGCTAAGCTACCAAAAGCACTTTAGGGATGACTCCTGCTTCCGTAATAAATAATACAAAACGGACAACTCTGGATGTCTATATATAAAATATTTCTATAACACATATTAGTATTGTAGTGCTGTTTTCTGTTACTGCATTACACTTACATAGATTTATTTGATATTATAAATTCTCTTTACTTCCATTACTATATCTATAATATGAATTTTACTGTAGGCACCCAAACAGTTGCGTTGGTGATAACAGAAAATTCTGCCAACACAGAATACATACTCATCACTAAGAAACTAGCCAAGAGCTCCCAGCCTCTTGATCAGTAAGAAACTAGTCAAGAGCCCCAATATGCCCACAGCATGAATGCTTTACTAATAGAAGAACAAACTGTTCTATGGTGCAGAATCTGTGCATAGCACAAAACATGGATACAAAGAAGCAGAAGACCTAACTTCATAGCTATGTCTAGAGAAGCACCAGAAACAGAAGTAGTTATTTCAACACACTGCACTTTTTTCAAATATTGTTAGGATCACTCAGGAAGACCAATTTTCTACAACAACACAAACCAGACCTTTGGCAGAAACCTAGCTATATCTGAAGAATATTAAAACCCTAGGTGTGACCTCAGCAATTTTTTTGGCTATTACATAGAATTAGAAACAATAAGTGTTCAAATATAATACAGTCAAGCTTTATGTGAACATTTGTGCAGGGCTGAGCTGTAACAATTTTCTCCTTCTTAGTAGCTGTGAGTGCTGTGTTTTTGACTTTAGTCCAAGAACAACACTGATAACACACTGATGTTTTTAGCTGTTGCTAAGTAATGTTTATCCCAATCAAAGACTTTTCAGTCTCATGCTCTGCCAGGGAAGAGGGGAAGCTGGGAAGAAGAAACAGTACACCTGACCCAAACTATCCAAAGGGGTATTCCATATCACAGCACATCATGCCCAGTATATAAACTGGGGGGGGTTACCTGGAAGGGCTAGATTGCTGCTCAGGTTGGGCTGGGTACTGGTCTACGGGTGGTGAGTATTGTGCATTACTTGTGTTTATGTTTTTCTTTCCCTTTTCCCCTTTTAGTTTAATATTCTCTCCCCTTGTTACTTCCCTTACCATTATTATTATTGGTGGTAGCAGCAGTGATTTTGTACTATAGTTACTGTTCTCACCTCAACCTGTGGGAGTTACATTCTTTCAATCTCCTCCCCATCCCTCTGGGAGCAGGGGGAGAGTGAGCCAGCGGCTGCATGGTTCTGAGTTACCAACCAGGCTTAAACACGTCAACATGTGACAACACAGATGGAATGGATCCCAGTATTTGCATTTCAAGGTAAAAATAAAACACACTTCTATATGATAGAATATTTAGCTTCTATTTTCCCCCATTCTCAGATATTCCACATCAAAGTTCAGTGAAGGTGAAAGAACCCTGACTTCCAAGGAGTTAATTATTTCAGGCTAGCAGCTAGTGTGTCTATCAGTTTTTTTCCTGAGTGCAGTACCACAGATCACACCATGTTCAGGAACAGAGACAGTGAATTTAACTTGAGTATGACAAACAGTAATGTATGCAGGATAATATGCTTCCTAATATCCTTCATTTAAAATGCACAACACTGGAAGGAAAAAGCAAAACACTTTGAAAGACAATCAAAGCTATTCATATTTAATACTTCAAACAAGAGGTCTAAAGTGTTGTAGAGGTGACAACATATTACAGAAAATGCCAGCAATTAAGCTCGTCAAATTACAAAATAATAAGCTTCTATTTTAGATTTTCTGAAAAGGCAATTAATTGTGAAACTATTTCACAAAAGAATGTTGTGTTTCTGTCAGAACCTAATGAACAAAGTAGAGATACAATGTATTAATTGTATATTTTCCAATAGGCAAGCACTGAACCATAAACTGCAGAGCTTTTCTGTGATGACTTCTTGTCAGTACAACAGATACTGTAAGTTCAGATGTGTTATCCATCCTTCATTAAGAAGTACAGTGAAAACAATCATTATCAGCAATTGCCTCAGGTCCACCATCAGCATGTCCTGTAGGTTTGACTACCACATCTTCAGCAAACTGTCTTCTTTTATGCTGCATAGCAGCAAAAGTAGTTTAAAAACCCCAAACACAATAAAAAAATGCAGTGTCAAACAAAATTCATATAATAAGCCATTTTTTTGTATTCATGCATTAAAAGACATGCTTGTGAATAAGTCTCCAAATACAATGTACTGATTACACTAACCTAAATAATCATTTTCACAGCCTGATCAAGTTCCTGTTGATAATAGGGTTTCTTCCTGGAAACCTAAAAGAAAACAGCCTCTAGCAATTGCTCTGTGAATTAAAAGCTTTTAAAAATATTTGCAACTATGTACACAGTGGCTGCATCTTTGTATTACTTACACACAAGGTAGTAAGTAGTTTCTTAGGGTACCAGATTCCACAACAGCAAGAAGAGAATCTTTGCTTAACCAGGTACAGTGATTTCTGCTCAACATGGCAGACTCTTAAATAAAGCACAGCCAGATTAGAAATCTCTTTGATATTTTGCTAGGTTTTTATAGTAAATTCTAAATGGAAGGAAAACAATATTGTTTGATTGTACCATACCCATAAAGACAAGATTGTTTAGGGACTTATTTATGGTTTAGCATATCAACTGATTTTGACTTTGAGAATAATATAAAATCACTGCAGATTAAATTCACAATGAAATCATTTATATAGCGAAAACCAGTAATAAGCTAGTTCAAATCTAATACTAAAATCCAACATAAAATAAAATTAATCTATTAAATTTATTCTTAATTTTAGGCTTCGGGTATTCTCCTAATCCAGTCTGCTAGTATCAATGACTCATTTGACAAACATGTATTTTAATACAGGCCGCAAGGTCATATACTTAGGAAGTACAAATTAATTTCCTGTATTTACAAAATGGAAGACAGAACAGAGAAATACAGACACATTAAAAAAAGTATGTATGATTCACATCATATATGTAGTTCTCCATGTTGCTACAGCTAAGGCAGTGAATATGATCCCTTACCTATTACATGGGATAGCATCAAGGAATAAAGATACTATTACGTCTGCATTCATTATTATTAAGATTGTTATGGGATCACAAAAGACAATTATCAGAAGTGCTAAGGGAAATGTCTTCTCTCCTTCATTTCAGCTATACACTCCCAGATATGTATCTGAAGAGACACTTTAAATACCGTATCTGGACTGCAGCTGCATCCATCTTTATGGCTCCAAATTCAGTATCCTTTTTGAAAAAAATTACACCGTCAAATTGGAAAAGTCAGAGAAGTCCCATGTCAGTAAATACACCTTGAGAAAACAACTGTGATAGATGGTGACTGACAGTAAATCTGTTTAGTTTATCCAATACAACCCAGATATTTCCTGATTCTGCTATTTGTATTATTTTCTGTATTCAAAGCCTGCAATATCAAAACCCAACAGAATCCTGTCATCAAGTATAAAAGCACTAGAGATATTTTTTAAAGTTTTCTGAGGGAGGCTAAACATGTTCAGCTGTACTTTCACAGTGGTATTTCTCTGCCCTGAAAACAAAGTGTTTATGGTAAATACCCTTTAATTTTCTTTTGGTTTTGTTCAGAACAATAGCTCAAGGGCAAAATATATGTATGTTCAGTTACAGCAAGTGTGTAATTTAGTAACTACACAGTTCATCTTGGGGCTCCACCATCATGGAAATTTTTGCTTCAACATGTTTCCTCCTGTTCTCTGCCATACTTAATATTGTGATTATAAGAATTTAAAAATTCTTACTTTTAGTTTTATTCTCTCCCACTCTCTCTCCAGCTTTCTTTACCCACTATACATATTGTATTTGCACTGCTCCTGGGATCAGAATGTAGGTATCCACTTTGGAAGAAAAGACTTGTATTGGCACTTTTCATCTCAGTTATGAGATAAAATACATACATCAAAGACACAAAGGAAAAAAAAAGAGAGACATTCCATGTGTCAGTATATTTCATCTTTTGGAACTTCTTAAAACAGTGTTATGGCATTGGGCCCTGTTGAACATGTAAAGAAGTAGGAATGAGAATGAGAGCCAAGTAACAAAAGTGGCAGACTTTCTGTCACTACAGACATCCATCCAGTAAACAGCTACCTTATCCATTAGATCATGCTACATATCAATTTTGTGGCTGTCACATTGCATTTCCTACAGATTATTCCTGTGAGGGAGGAAAGAGAGCAGAAAATAAATCATTTATAAGAAATTCAGCTAGGAGAACCTGTTAGTGCTTTTTTTTTCCCTTAAGTCAACTAGTTTATTTTTCTAGGAAAAGGACAAGCCTAATAGCTGAGAAAATGAAATAAAGGTAACGTAAAGAGCAAGAGCCATGCATTCTGCAGTAGAGAACTGTAATGGGATTCAGTGGCTTACACCAATTACTGTCAACTTTTCTTCTTTCTGCAAAACAGAGCATGGACAATACATACAGAAGACACTGTATGCAATGCTTTTATTATATAAACAGCCTCACATTATTTGGAATCATAAATAGCAACATATTCACAGCCACCTGCATAAAAGAAGCATTACAGCTATGTAAGGCACAGAGAATGATATGAATCATAGGAAAACCATATCATGCAGAAGCACACAATGCAAACCCTGCTCTGCAACAAAAACGGTGGATTCTTTAAAAAGATGCTGACAACATCACATTTTTGCCTATACTTTTTAAATCTTTGACTCCTATATTTTATTCTGAAAAAATACAGAACTGTGGGCCAATTTACAGAGAGTACAGAGTCTGGATTGCTCCCTCCTCCTTCCCATGACATTATTTTAAGCATGATTAAAAGTGCTTGCTCTAAATTGGTTTGAAGTAATATTTTTCCCGGACAAGATTTCATTGACAGTTTAAGAAACTAATCTTTTACAATGCAGACTTTCAGCATACTAAGAGTAAAAATTGTAGGTATGCAAACCTGAAAAAAAACCCCAACCAAACAACACCGATAAAACTGAGGGCAAGGAAGGGGTTTTTTTAGGTTTTGGGCTTTTTTTTTTAGTTCTTGGATGGTATGGTACCTTCACACTAAGATATTTTTTAAACACACTTTGACATCAAAATCACTAAAAGCAGGAGCTCAAACACAACAGAATATCTTTCAAATTTATACACATAAAGTTCCTGAGTCTGCCACACAGAATAAATTACACTTGTTTGAATGTGAATGTTTACTTGCTTATATACATCTGAAAATATAAAATGTATCGAAATTTGGTGATCCAAGTAGTAAAAAAAATTTCAGATGAGTTTATACTCAATCCTTTTATTTCTATATATTCTTTTTGATATAATGCTTACCATGTGCTTAACTCCTGACAATGCAGGCTTGCCTGACATTATTTGCCAGCTTGCAGTTTGAAAGCTAAAGTTTAAATTTTCATAATGGGTAGTTTCACTGAATTTATGTAATATTAAGCCACATCTGTAAGATCAGTTCTCTAGTTATATGTGAAGAACACTGTGGGGTGGAAAAGGAGATTTGTACTTTTTATTTCAATGCTTTTTGCTGGGTACAAGTCAGAGTATTACAATTTTTGAAAATTTAGTGTGATTTGCTGGTATCAGCAGAAAAATGTGAGACAACAGAGGTTCAGTTCAGTATTTAGCATCATGTATTCACAACTTCTTCCAAGCAGTTGGGAAGATCATAAAAGCAGAAGGGATGGATGGGGGAACAAGCATATTCCTTGATAAGAAACTTCTCAAGCCAGAATTGTACATCCATAATGTGTTTAGTGGCTCTTGTCATGCATCCAGTCTTTACAGTTTCCTGTATTTTGAGTACTTTTGTACAGAAACATGCATTCTGGAACAATGGTGGCAATGATTTAAAATTTTAGTGATTACAAATATATATCTTTATTTCAATCTGCCTTTGAATTATTTTCTGAAGTGTTTCCTTCTTCTGATGCTGAATGAAAGGGAATAATTTTTCTCTGTTCACATTTTCTGTACTTTGGGTGATGTTATAGACTTTGAGAATATTTATCTGCAGCTTTCTTTTTCATGGAAAGTCTCCTAGTCCAACCAGCTCTTGTTGAACAGACTCATGTATCAAATTTGCTCCATAATTGTGGTCACTCTCACATAGGAAATATTACATTACTCTTCCCCCAACCTTTTCTGTTTTAAGAAACATGTCTATCGTCCTTTGTGATCTGTTTTTATTTGAATCTTAACAACTATGCGTCAGCAGAACACTTTGTCACTGAAATGCTCTTCCAGAACTTTTATTACTATGTTGAATAATGCTGCTGAATCTACTGGTAGTTTCCTCTACTTGTGAAAATTGACCCCTTTATTTGTAGTCTGTATCTGGTATCTGTAAATTAATAATCTAAAAAAAGACCTTCCTTCCTCAGCATTTTTAGTGACAGACCTTGTTCAAAGCATTCCAAAGCTATGTGCACATTAGTAAGTAAAAAAACCCAAACAAATAAACAAACAAAAAACCCCTGTTCTCTTTTTATAAGTAAGTTAAAGCAATTTGAATGATGGTCCCTGCAATTACACACTATGTGGTTGAAAAGTTTTGTAACAGATCAAATTTAAACTAGTGTCCAGCGAGATAGTTTAAAACTGTTTGTAAGACCTAATACAGCTTTGGACTTAAAGGTATCCTTCTCATCTGGGGTGCAAGTGTCTTTGATGGTACCTGGAGTGTAGCTTCCTGTATGTTACACAATGAAATCTATTTTAAACTCCAAAAAATCACTCTTTTAGCTCAACCAAGTAGCAGTGAATGAGCAGCACCAATGAATTCTTTAAAACAGTACTGCTGCTCCAAAGCAAAACACTAATGAAGATGTAGACACACCTGGTTGGAATCCTGCTATCCAAAGATTCGATGATTCCTTCAAAAAATTTCAACAGAGTAATGAGGCATGGCTTCCTTCTGCTAAAACTGTATTGCCTCTTCCATAACCATATATTTTCATTAAGTTACCAAGTAGAGTTTTTGTTACAGTTCCTCTTGGTTTCCTAGAAGGCAAAATGTGCTATACGACTTTCTGAATCACACCTGGAACCATTTAAAAAAAAAAAACCCTTATCATCTCATTAACCACCCCATGGTCAATTTAAGTTGTACATTACACAGTACACTTAGCAGTTAGCAATTTCATATTTGAGCTCTTTTAGAATTTTGGGGTGAATATCAATAATTTGGACTGGGAAGATTAGATGTACCATTGCTGATTTATTACTATGAATTTTATAAATTCTGTTAGAAAATGTCTTGGCATTTTCCCATAAGAGAAGTCCTTAGATTTGTACCCTGTAAAGAAAGGCGCTCCTGAGCTTTTCACATAGAATTCAGAATGGTTCATTAAATACAATCAATTTTCAAGATTCAAACACAATAGCCACATCACTTTCTCAGCTCAGCACTGTACACTTCTCCACTCAAGCTTTCCTTCACTGCTTCCTAAAGCATTCCTTAAGTTCACGAATACCACATTTTCACTGAGCTAACTTACAGAGAAGACAAAGACAAGCACAGAGATTCTACTCATGTTATGACAGGCAGACAAGTGGTCCAAATACTGCTGGTACACAAAACTATGTCTTCTTTATTATACAGTGGTTTAACAATGTGTGAAATCTTAATTTCTCATAATATCAAAGATAATTATTATTATTTGCAAGTGGAATTATATCCTCAGAAAAGAACTGAGAGAATTAAAAATCCACTTAGAAATAAAAGCCACAAAATAATCAACTTTGGTGTTCAACCAGTAGTGTAACAATCAGCAACATCATCAAAGGAAAAAACAGAAATTTATCATTGCTGTTGACAAAACATCAATTCTTACTCATTCACAGTGTGTTTGAAAGGAGCCAACTCTAGTAAGTGACAACATGAGTGTTGGTGAGTCACCAACTGAAGAGAAAGGCATACAAAATCTGGCAGCTGATTAATAGGAATACTTACACTCTTATTTATGAAAAATGATTATGTGTAAGTCATGGCTTTTTTGGGTTGATGGTGATGTCAATCTGTCGCGGTTTAAGTCCAGTCAGTATCTCAGAACCATTTAGTCACTCTCTCACTCCCCCCCTTCCTGCCTCCGCTCTCTGACGGATGGGGAGGAGAATCAAAAGAATGTAACTCCCACAGGCTAAGATAAGAACAGTCCAGTAACTAAGGTATAACACAAAGCACTGCTGCTACCACCAATAATAATAATAATGATACGGGAAAGAACAAGGGAAGAGAATACAACCGCTCACCACCTGCTGACTGACACCCTGCCTGACCGAGCAGTGATCTAGCCCTTCCAGCTAACTGCCCCCGGTTTTACATCCTGGGCACGACTATGGAATACCTCTTTGGCTAGTTTGGGCCAGGTGTCCTGTCTCTGCTTCCTTCCGGCTTCCCCTCCTTCCTGGCAGATCATGAGACTCACAAAGTCCTTGGTCAGAGTAAATGTGATTTAGCAACAACTAAAAACGTCGGTGTTATCAGCGCTGTTCCCAGGCCGAAAGTCAAAACCACAGCACTGCACCAGCTACTAAGAAGGCGAAGGATGTCTGCTACTGCTGAACCCAGGACACAATCATATAACGGAAAGCGGTCACAGCACCTGGCTCAGAAGGTGCATACCTTCTCTCAGGTTTGCTTATAGTCCCTTCCAAGGAGTTATGCTTAAAACTAACATCACTCTTCCACACCAGGACTTTATGCAAGACAGGCTTGGGAATCCTGAAGAGATATTATGCAGCGCTGCCTTCTGAGGGACAATGGCTCCAGAGTGCAGGAGCATGCAGAGAGGGCCAGATTAGCATATCCCATGTGCAATACAGGACACACAGGAATTCTGCCTTTCTCATCTCAAAACTAACTTTTCAACTGATCCAGAGAACTGTACTCTTATGAGAGTTAATGAAACTGGCTAAGCTACAGTCTCCTTCTTCAGTTCACCTGGTTATGAATATTTCCACCTTGCAGATCACTGCTTACATTAATAAACAAAATATTCTACCAATTCCACCATTGCAAGAAACTGATGTCCTGTCTTCTTTGTGCAAACTTTTTCTCTATTTGATCATTCTCTGTTAAAAAAAATAGTGTAGTAACAAAGTGCAAGAGGTGTTATGCAGAAATAGTACGGCACTTCATTACAAGTGAATCATAGAGTTTTATAAATAGTTCAACCTTTTATAGAAAATATATTAAATCTTTTAAAATTAGCCTTGTGTTTCTGTTGATGTACTTCAGAGAAATGTCAGCCTCGAGATCCCTTAATGTTTTCTAATAAAGCATACAAAATGGCATAAGAAAAAATTAAAAGTCCATTTAAATAGACCCTAAAACATTTCAATTTGTTCATGTTGGAGGAGTAAATTACGGCTAATATGTTAAAGTTCTGGAGTTTGTTATTTCTAAAATGATACAATTAGCCTCCAAGGTCAAACTCAATGTGACATTATAACTATTTTTAGCAAGTAAAAAACCTCTTTACATCTACAGTTAATTGCAGTTAATTTGGCCTTTGAGATGTACCAGTACAAATGCAATAATGGCTTTTAATAATAATGAGAATAAAATAGGGATAAACTACTGAGAGAAAAAAAAAATAAACATTCATAGAGTCTAACAGTATACATCCACATTTCTTTATAGTTCTCATCAAATTACACCACAGAAAGATGTTTCAGCTCGATGTATGAAGTAAAGGTGAAGACACAGAAAGGACCCTTATAAGCTCTTAAACTTCTCATCATTACTCTTTACTTATTGCAGTCAGTGTCAAGGTAACAGTGAAACAGTTTTCAACAGTAAAAGTCTTGCTTGGTAACCCATGAGGTCAACCAGTCAGCCATTATTTCCCTCAAGTACACACATCCCCAAAGTAACACTATTGCACATGCAGCAAGCAGCTGGACAAGATGCCCTCCAGAGGCCCTATCTAACCTCAACCACTCTGGGATATCCAACATGAATTACACTTTTATCTTTTGTAGAATTCACTTACCTTTTTGCTCTACTTCCAAGAAAACAGAGCTGTACTCGTAAGAACTAAACAAACTCCTTCAGAGAAGGAATAAAACATACTCCTTCCAAAGAAAGAGAAAATACCCAGGCTTTTGTAGCTCTTCTTATTAAAATTTATGTAAATGATTTCATAAGCTGAATATTTAAATACAATTTTTAACAGCTCATCAGAATAGACTACACAATCACCATCACACAAAGTCTGCAAAATTATAATGACTATTTAACAGAAACAACCCCCCCAAAAAATCCCCAAGTTATTGGGACAAATGTCAGACTAAAGTACAGTAAAACAGAAATTGGATTCTTGTCCTTTTATCCTTGTATTCTAGTCATCCCTTTTTAAAATATTCTTCAAGAGCAATGGAAGGGTAGGACTCATATTTCTGTCATCAACATAGTAATGGAATGAAAAGGTCTCCACATAACCGTATTCATATCTATCATTGGGCTTCAGGAGCACTCTGAATACAATAGCATTTTTATATCCTCCCCTTCCACCCCTACCTCTCCATCACACACACACAATTAAGTATTCTGGATTTGGGAAGCAGAAGGGGCTGGCTTCCGTTTTATTATATTATTAACTACACTGGATTACACCTTCCAGGTATGAGAAGCTAGCTTCAATTACGGCAGAACACTGCTGGGAATGAGGCATATTTAATTAATAATTCCCACCAGCTGTTCTCTATATTTATTGGGGAAACAAATATGGTGCAAATTTTAAAGACTGCTTAGTGCAATGAGGTAATTGTATACATAAGCAACAAGAGATTTATGAACAATTGTTGAATCCTTGCAGATTCTATAACAAAATTATTAATTTGAAAAATATGCACGCAATGAAGTCAATCTTGGTGATCACAAGTGACAAAACCAATACAGTATAATGCTAAGGAAGTGCACTGAAAGAGCAGCCAATCACTGTAAGTTATTGATAATGATATTGGATTTAATAATTATATTTTGGGTTTATATGCTTTATATGAGAGATCTGTGGTGGCTATAAAGTGAAGAGTAACCCAAGGCATAAGAACAGGTAAGTAGAATTCCTGTGTTAGCAAGAGGTTCAGCAAGGGAAAATGCTAATGATATGTGTCCAGATTCATAACATCTTTCACTGATTTTTAATAAAATAAAAAAAATAATCAAATCTTTCTCAGGTTGCACTACATACTGGAGAAATACAATGTGTTATTTTCTTTTTTTAATAATTTGCTTGCAAAAATATGAAAAGACGTGACTCAAAAATGGAACTACACATAAAGATATGTTGAAAAAAAATGTTTCTTTGGAAAACTTATGGAAAATACTGATCCTTGTCAATCACTAAGTTAAAATGTAAAAATGTATATTAGGATGACCAGATACATTAACAAAACATTGTACAACACACAGAATGAAAGAAGAAATTCTTATGCTGACAGAAAACAGTAACTGCCTCCTCCACTGATTTCCCGTAAATTTTGCCAGCAGCTTCCAGTTGTATGTTCCACTACCAGTATTTTGGATTTTTTTAACAGTACTGAGAATAATTTTCTGTTTAAGTTATATTTTTGCTCAGTATAGAACCATATATTCCAAAGTTAATTTCATCATAAAATACTGTTTGACAGGGATGAGTTAACCTTCTATTACATCCTGGAAGAGAGTAATCTAATTTTAGAATTCCTTGACATAATGGAAGAAAATGTAACCAATATTAATGTAATTTTATCTGCAAATCGTTTTCACTGCAAGACTAAAGCCTCTTTATCTGTCATTTGCCAGAGGTTTAAAACTATGTATTTTAGAGGGTGAGTTTTTTTAGAGGGGTAAGAGTAGGGGTTTTTTTTGGTCTTGCTCTTTTCTCCTGTCTTTTGGATATTGACTACCAGGTGCTTTATGCCTCTTTCACTGCAGCATATTCTGGCCTAGTTTTATCTTTAGTGTAGAAAATCTTGCAATATAAGTTGATATCAAATTTGTAAATTCCTCTAGGCTGAATTGGGTTTCTTCTGCAGTTACATAAATGTATTATTAAGCAACTGGTTAAATACTTCATGTACATGATCAGTTTGTAGCTTGAAAGAAAATTAATGCCATGTAACTACATTCATTTATTATTTTTCTTCCTTTATGTGTTTTACATCAGTATATTTTCATTACCAACCAAAATACTACTATGAATCTCACAAAACAAGGAGGTAATTTCTGGTCATTTCTTCACAGTTATGATATTCCAAAACAATCTATATTGAGTTTCTTAACAATTACAACCTGCAGGACCTAGCTATTGTGTTCAGAAATTAAAAAAAAAGTAAAAA